>JBBPUD010000062.1:0-84959 GCA_038094475.1 Phylloporus aff. rhodophaeus | reverse complement strand
CACTCTCGTTCCTCCGAATTGGAATGAGTTGGGGGTCGCACAATCCTCGCGCCCAAGGATTTTCCGGGCATTGACAGTGCGCTCGTACTCGAAAAGGGGATTTATGCATTCCAGATCGCGATCAGTTCTGCGCACACATCGCCGATAGAGGGTAAGAGAACTCTTCAAAGTCACCTGTCTGGTGAATTGAAGAAGCTTCCTTGGAGAGTGGTATTTATCAGGGACAAAGACGACTCGATCAGAAGAGTGGCAGGGGTGTATGTTGACAGTATATTTTTCCAGACACAGAGGATATGTGTGCCTATCGCATGGTCTACGGTAGATCCTGTGCGCCGGGACGTAAGTTATAAAGTACGCAAAGTTGGTTTAATTATTCTGAGGCTCTGATGCATTGTCCAAGGAATTCCGTGAGGAGTAGATGGAGCCAAACGACGAGGTACGATGGGCTGAATGAAGGTAGCCTCGATGTCCTTCAACGATGTTCTATAAGCCATAGCATGTACAACTCGTACCCCATGATGCACAGGTCCGCGATGGATATACCGTGCGCTATGATTCAGCTGTACGTCCATCTTGCCAGCCGCAACCACGGAAGGAAGTGCTGTGCATCGACCAAAAAGGATGGGTCAACCACGCGGGTCGGTGAGGGAGATGACGAGATGAAGTCGTCCTTGGGCAGGACATCGTCGGACGGGCTTGAGGTGCGCTACCGAGAGAGCGGGTGGTGCGATGCTCGGTGCATGGCCGTCGCTGCTCGGCGCAGCCATGTCGAATGTCTCCAAGAGCGGTGATCGACCAGCGCGTTGACGTGATAGGCTAAAAGCCCTCGTCCAGCGCTGGCGATGTGGTCACTGTTTCGTGCTGGTTTATTAATGATACGTCGGGTACTGGAGGCGCTGCACACCGTCAAAGCCAAATGGCGTAGCATGTCCTACCGGGTAATGATTCATGGCTTACCACTGTGTTGTTTCGTCGCCACCACGGTAAGTGGCAACACGTCACGCGTCGCACACAGAGTACGGAGAGCACCGCATTCAGAGGAGGGCAGGCACCGATCGTCTCGGGGTTAGCACCCTTGTTCCATCCGTCCCCATCAACAAGTTGACGTCGGGAGCGAAACATGGGAAGCAAAAGGCGAAAGGTCGACAGAATCGTGAGGACAATGAGAGTGCTCTAGATGGGGATACCTATGAAATGGACTGAGCCAACAAAAACAGATTCCAGCACCGGAACAAACCCGCTGGCAGAAGAAAATTGGCGCTTGTCCAAGTGGAGCATTCTGAAGTAAAACACGGATGTTACCCATCAGTGGTACGTTGAATCCGCAGTTCGGGATAACCAAAAAGAGACTGAGCTGATCATGATATCACCATGAAGTCACACAGTCGGGCAGTACACGGCAAGAGGTATCAAATAGAAATGAAGAATGAACTATCGACGTAGTCGCAAGACTTAACCATGCAATAGACTGGGTACAGAGAATGTATTCCAACAAACCATCTTAATGGCGAAGGGAAATAGAGTGGGCAAAGCATCCTAGAGAAGGGGGGAAAAAAAAGAGAAGAAAAAAAAAATAGATAGGGTGATATGCTTGTGATACGCATCGTATCAGGTCAGTAGTATACAGTTGAGTTTAGACGAGTAACGATGTGCTTGAAATTACGCGGACAGATATATTACCAATGAGCGAAGCTGGTCGACAACACGATACGAGTGCGGTTGCGTCAAGAGGAAACAGTGTATATGTGACGTGGAACGGTTATGCGGAGCATTTCACCATCGAATTCGGCCCGTACTTGGGCGAGTTCGGCATCGTGGCCAAAAGACACTCGGCGTTCAAAGTGACCTGGTGGAGCATGAGCGTGGGGAGAATGAGAGCGGTCATGGGCGTACCGCCCTCTGGTTCCCATGAATCTGCGACGACATGCAATATGCGGCGTCGTCTTGTGGCGATGGTTCTGGGGTGTGGATGAGTTGCGGGGCCTGAAAGAGGGAGAAGAGACCTGCATTCCATCGCGTCTAAAGCCAGGTAGTCGTACAAGGAGGACGTATTCCAGCGTGGATGTTTCCACTGCGATCCAGGTATTTGGCGGAGGTGTATGGCAGAGGAAGGAATCAAAGGGAGCGCGGGCCTGGGCGCCTTGGTCGAGGGGCGGGGGTGGCATGATGACGGGCGCATCTGGGGCGGGGTCCTGTGTGGCTCTGGAGGGATCGTGGTCCATTGTGTTTGGAAGGCAGAGGGAGTAGGGCGGTGGTGGTGAGGAGGGTATGATCTCTGATATACGAGAAGCGGAGGGAGAGGGGGGTGTCGGCAACGGTCTACGTTTTTGTGGTTCTGCGGAGGGGTCTCTTGAAGGCTGTTCTGAGATGGATGCTGTGACGGAGAGGATGTTATCAAACGAGCTAGACAAAGGAAGACGCGCCGTTGAGTCGACCAAGTCTTGGGTCGGTTTGTCTGGCTGGGTCGACTCGGGGGTGGACTGAGCTGGGGACATGGCGGTGGTGGAGCAAAAGCAAGTCCCTGGTGCTGTGGCGTGTGAAGAGACCACAAGGATGACATCATCACACCTTTTTACCCTCACCCCCTTGGCAATGCACCTCAAGCGCGTCTCGCTCACCTCCAAGAAGAACTGGTGGCTCGGTGCGTCGCTCGCTCGGTTCGCTATCGTTACTGACAGTACACAGTCGAGCTTGACGAGCAGGAACAGACGCTCGGTTCGTCCACGAACTCGTTCTCGTCCTCAGAGGACACCGCGGTCGCACCAGACGATGGACACTACTCACACCAGATCCATCACGACGACAAGTCACCGAACCCGTCCATACCCATCTACTATCCCCCACGTCACCCCACGTCCATCTTCTCCTTTCCTACTCCATCCGCTTACGCCGCACCACCCAACGCAACCGCGAGCCTCGCACCCTTTGCACAGGGCTCTGCCTCTGTCCTCTTCAAGTGCGTCGTGAAGAAACCAGACGTGGTGCAGCTCGAGATCAACGGCGAGATCCAGTCAAATGCCCACGATGTCACAACCCAGTTCCTCGCAGAATTACGCGTGTACACCACCCTCTCTCGCCATCGCAACATCGCCGCATTCCTTGGCTGTCTCGAGAACGTCGGAATCGTCCTCGAGTTTGTCGATGGCCGTACGCTCTATGATGTCATCCGCCAACGTCCCTCTCTCCCTCGCGAAAAGAAGATTGACTTCCACAACCAGCTTCTCGATGGTCTCACCCATCTCCACGCCTTCCGCTTGAGCCACGGCGATCTCTCTCTCCTCAACATCCAAGTCACCCGTTCATCGGATACGATAAAGCTGCTGGACTTTGGCCGCTCCGTTTCCATGGACTCCATCTTTGTTTCACCCTCGGACGAACCCGTAGATCCGTTCCAGCACACTCATCCAAAGCTTGGCTCAAAGACACCTACAAGGACACTTGAGCAAATCCACCCCGGCACACGCCCATTCGCCGCACCAGAGGTCCTCCGTGGTGAATGCCAAGACCCTCTCCTCGCCGATGCCTACAGCTTTGGCATGGTCCTCGTCGCGTTGGATAGATGCGAAGTCGTAGATCTCAAGCCTTGGGAACAGCGCAAGGACATCCTCCCAGATTCCCTCTTCATCGGCTGCGAGATCTTTGAGACGCGTGCTAGACAGTACCTGAACAAGATAAACACGCGGAGAAGATTAATGAAAGAAGACATCATACCAGCATAGTTTTAGGCTTCAAGGCTGTCTGTTCTTGTCTTTCTGGATCTCTTGTGTTGTATACCATACGGTACGGGCATCTGGGTGTTGTTCCACGATATTGTCGCATACCCTCGACTCTCTGTTTGTACTCTACTCCCATCTCATCCTTGCACCAAAGGACTCGTCCATCATCACTTTATTCTTTTCGAGTGTACTACTACGTGTTTTCAGCCATACCATAATCCATGACCAGCTCATCGATGCTCGAGGAAAGGTTTCTTTTTTTGGAAACTCGGCTGAGTCAGCGGGCGCAGGCTATTCCTTGCCAGCTGTCCGACGGTGATAACTGTCACCTCGGACAATGGCCACTGTGCACCCCTCACGCATGGGCCTCGTCCCACAAGACCCCAAGGGTGTATATCCGGATGTCCGTCGCGGACGCTCGCCGTCGCCGCCCGGCAGGTACGACGGAGACCGCAGGGAAAGGGCCAGAGACACTGACGACGAGCGCGAGCGGGCGAGGGCCCGGGACAGGGACAGGGAGCGAACAGACGAGAGACGCGAGCGGAGGAGGGACAGGGAAGACAATCGGTCATCAAGGCGGAGGGACGACGACAGAGACAGAGCACGTCACCGTGAGCGGAGCGACGAGAGAGGGAAAAGCGGACGGCGAGCGTCACCCGAGTACGACGACTACAGGCGGCCCGTGTCGCCTGCTCCGGGTACGCCGCGCATGTATTCGAGTCGCCCGCCGCGAGACGGAGCGTGGGGCGGTTATGGCGGTGGGAGCAACGACTACTTGGAAAGGTGTGTACGTCGTGTCTGTCGTCTTGTGCCTCCTCAACCCCCTTTGTAGTCGGAGGGTGCAGAGGGAGATTTCGACGTTGAACATCTGGCCGCCCTCGCCGAAAGCGCCTGCACGTGCACTGTATGTGATGCACCATGCCCTTGTTTGATATATTGTTCTGACTCGCTTTTGCAGATCTGTCGAGCGTGGCTCGTCACGCAGAAAATCTAAACGGGATCGCTCAGAAACGCCTTCCGACTCATCAGAATCGGAGTCAGAACGCCGACGTCGCGACCGGAAAGAGCGTAAACGCGCTCGGAAGGAACGGGAGAGGAGAGAGAGGAGAGAACGCAAGGAACGGAGACGCCGGTTACGGAGCGACGACTCCGAGGAAGAGCACTCCAGAGAACAAGACCGCGACCGGAGGAGCAAGAGTAAAAGTCAGCCACGTAGCCCGAGTCCAAGCCCTACACCACCCTCGTCGCGCATGTCCGAGCGCGAGGAGTGGGTCGAAAAGCCCGCGGCGGCAGGACCGTTTGTGGTTCAGACAAATGGTTCCATGCCACCACCGGTGATGGTACCAACGCATAGCGGACAGATGGACAATGAGGACGACGACGATTCGGACATGGATATCGGACCTCAGCCTCTCATCAGGGAAATCGCATCCAAAAAGATCGACGAACGTGCTTATGGTGGTGCATTACTGCGTGGCGAAGGCAGTGCCATGGCCGCCTTCTTGAAAGACGACACACAATCCCGCATCCCCCGTCGTGGTGAGATTGGTCTCACATCAGACGAGATTGCACAGTTTGAGGCGGTTGGGTATGTCATGAGCGGCAGCAGGCACAAACGCATGAACGCTGTACGTATGAGGAAGGAAAACCAGGTCATCAGCGCAGAGGAAAAGCGGGGCATCCTCAAGCTTCAGAAAGAAGAGAGGGAGAGAAGGGAAGCCATACTCCGCGAGGAGTTCAGCGAGCTCGTACAGGAAAAGCTCAAAGGACCAGAGTCGAAGCGGACCATCGCTTAGAATCATTGCCCATTGCAGATTTATGTTTATAGAGTCTAGTACATACTGTACGAGTATCGTCCTTACAGTTCATCCTTTGAAGGTTGGATGTTTGTAATCTCCGTTGTGAATACGAGGGCAGCATTTGGGGGGATAGCTCCTGGTGCACCACGACTTCCTGTAAATCGCAAGTGGCTAAAAGGCATGAAAGGCGTAAATAGTGGTTTTGACGAACCGTAGGCCAACTCAGAAGGGATAGTCAACGTGCGCTGCTCGCCGATGCATGCACCCAAAAGGCCATCATCCCAACCACGTATTACATGGCCAACACCAACTGAGGAAAGACACGATTAGTGCTGGAGAGAAAAGGCCCGAGAAAGCTTACGTTTGAAGGACAATGGCCTACCCCGGTCAAGACTATGTAAACGTGTGAGTACATCACCTGTAACGTTTGGAAAGTAAATCCACCTCGAGTCAAACTTGCTGCCATCCTCAAACAGAGTGCCCGTCTGCCAAAAAGGGGGGACATTGAAACAAGAACGACAACGGATCAAATATCTCGACTCACATAGTGAACAGAGATGGTGTCTCCTTTGGAAGCCTTCCGGGAACATTCATCGGGCATGAAAGACGTCTCGATCTCGAGCTCGTTGGGTGGTGCCCGAGCTACAACAAAGCAGACCGCCACTGCCAACAGCGAGAACCAGACTTTGAGTAACTGCATGGTGTTGTAGACGAGCCAACACAACACGTGACCATGTATTGAGTGAATTGCTGAGTCAGCAACTGTACAGTTAGGCGTACACTTGTAAACCTTATCCGCACCCCACCATCACACCGACTCCAAAGAACAAGATGGTGAGGGCAATACAGCTTGTATGGCGTCGTGTTCTCATTGTGCTTTTTAGCCTTCCCAAAAGACGTTCCGCACGAAACGAATCCTCGCCAAGGCTGGCCGCCAGAATAGGTGAGGAAGTTGGGCGTACGATAATGTCCATGCGCTTAATGGATGTCGATTCTAGGCCCATCCCCCAGTGGTTCCGCCTAAAGACGGATACCAAGATCCAAGTATGCATTCCCGATAGTAAGAGGTTATCGACGCGCTGACCTGTCTCAAACAGTACAATGCCAAGCGTCGTCACTGGCGGCGCACAAAACTCAACATTTAGGCGTCTCTCGGACGGGTGTATGGAGATATGTCGGCACCCGCATCATGTACCATGGCACTCGCAAATGCACTCTGGTGTTTGACTATGAATGGCAAGGATTTAGTACGTTGGCGCACCTCCGTCCAGCACATGGCTCCTTGCCATCGTTACCTCGACATCACGGGGGATGGATGTTCTCAGGTGATACACGCCAAGCGTGGCTGCGCTGGACAGCGACGACAGAGACAGAAACTGACTATACTCGCTCTCTTGGCCCCGTAGTCAAACCTAGCTCTATGTCACCTCTGGTGATGAGAAATCGGGGATTGAACACGCTCGGATCCCGTTGATGGATCGCTATCATCGTGCCCGCCACGAGAACTAGTGCGTTCATCTCTTCCGTCCCAGATACACACCCCTTTGTTGTCAATGGTGACACCTCGTACAACACCCAATGGATCCTCGGCTCGAAGTCCTTGGGGCACACCAACGCCACTGGGAAATGTCGGGGTGTGGTAGTGTACGGCCTGAATGAATCTGTGCGTTGCCTTACGAAAGTGTCCTCCAAATTTATCATCTTCACGTGATCCACGTGACTCACGCGAAGCACATAGTCACATACACGATTTCAAGTTACATTGCCCTCAAAGGTATCCAATACCTCATACAGCCTCACCGGGCGACATCTGCTCGCACTAAACAAGGATACAGTCAACTCTCCAGATACCATGTCCACACAGAAATGTCCACTCACATCGTCTTCGACGCAGCACATGGCATACCTACCCTTTCTTGCACATCCTTCCTCATCCGGGTCCGTGTTACAATCCGAGCTGAATTTCTAAGGGTCAAACGGTGAATACGGGTGATCTCCAGCCAAGAACAGATCCTCACATTCGTGGGGCAACAAACCAAGGTTGAGCCGCAATACCCGGTTTGACGCATCTCGAGTGTGTTGGGTACGGCAGTGGTGACGCTGACGAGCGCAGCGGCCATGACGGCGAGAAGAAGAGAGAAAGACTTGAACATGAGTGATAGTAGATTATAGGGTAGGTTGTGAAGGAGTGAATGAGCGACCAGGGAGGGCGGGCCCGCCTTTTATACTCGAGCGAGGGTGGCTGACGAGAAGGATAGGAATTCAAGTGACATCACATTGGAAGAAAGGCATACACTAATTGTAGAGTGATTTGAGTTTGAGTGTGTGTCGTCGTCGCGTGTGCCAAACGCGTGTTCGTGACTTCATTCAGACCTTTTTACTGGAACCCTAAACGTCTTTCCATACCATCCCGGTGTACAATGTCTCTTATCGTCACCATTTTTTCGCTCGTCTTTCTGACCGAACTTGTATCATGGATCGGAAAATCCGTCCTTCTTGAGTTTGTATGTCGTCTTTCTCGTCTTTCTCGGGGTTCAAACAGCTTGACGCTCGCCTTCAGGCTTGGGGTCTGTACTGCCGAGTGTTCATGAATGTCCAGTACACAAGACAGCGCAAGCTTAAAACCGAGTTGCTCGCTACAAAGAAAGAGCTCATGCAGACAAGCGCTCAGGATCAATTCGCCAAGTGGGCAAAGCTGAGACGGAGCGTCGACAAGGGGATCGGAGAGCTCGAAAAACTCAGTGGGTTCTGTTCAGTTGACGTCCACACGCCGCTTGATGCCTTTGTTCCAGATGGCGAGCTTGCCACCACCAAAACCGCGTTCTCAGCCAACTTCAACACGCTCATCTGGATCTTGACGACGGGGTTGCAGTTCGTTATCGGCTGGTGGTACAGGAAATCCGCCGTGTTCTACCTACCACCCAATTGGTTTGGGCCTCTCACTTGGACACTCGCGCTTCCGTTCGCACCTCGAGGTTGGTACCTACTCTTTCCTCTCAGTGAAGTAATCCAATCCTCACCTCTAGGTTCTGTGAGTGTTGGGGTATGGCAGATGGCGTGTCGTAGGGTGATCAAAGTGGGCGAGCGCACAATCAAAAACATGATAGGTGTGCCGATCCGATGCTCTTCATAAGTTCAGCACTTATGAGTTGTCTGTCTGCGTTGAATTATCTCAGCTGAGCCGTCCGAGCCCGTCGCCGCACCAGTGGGAACAGGTGCGAGCCCCTCGGGTGGGACGAAGACATAGTCCCGGTAACTTGTAGAGACGATGTCATCTGGTGTTGCTATTTACTTATCACATGTAGGCTTGTGTAATATCATGTGCCTCCTGAATGACGTCGGAGCGGACCGCAGATGGATAACGGAGTCCCGCCAACGAAATACTTATAAAACTCTGACTCAATCTTCACAGTGAACAGCGAACTCGCAGAATGACTGCAGGCGTGCAGATCCACTCAAACGCCGCACAAGATGGACAGTCCCAAATCCTCACAGAGGGCGCCCTTGCCTTCCTCGCTGCTCTCCACAGGACCTTTGAGCCCTCCAGGCAGTACCTCCTAATCGCCCGCGACGTCGCCCAGCGCAGGTTCGACGCTGGCGTGCCCCTCGATTTCTCCCCAGAGACTGCTCATATCCGTGCAGAGCCTTCATGGCACTGTGCGCCGCCCGCGCCAGGTCTCGAGGACAGGCGCATCGAGATCACCGGTCCAACAGACCGCAAAATGGTCATCAACGCCTTGAATAGTGGCTCGAAGGCGTTCATGGCAGATTTTGAGGGTCAGCACTACCAACCCCTCTCCGTCTGACTTTTCTTATGCTCGCTGTAGACTCCAGTGCACCGACATTTGCAAATATGATTTACGGCCAGGTCAACCTCCGTGATGCCGTCAGACGTCAGATTGACTTTGTGTCTGGCGGGAAACCATACAAGCTTGTTGAGAACCCCGCTGTTCTCTTGGTCCGGTATGCCAACTTCCCATTTCTCAGGACCACCCGACTGACACTCCCGCAGACCTAGGGGCTGGCATCTGGACGAAACCCGCGTGACGGTTGACAACGCCCCCTTGTCTGCCTCCCTCTTCGATTTTGCCCTCTACTTTTACCATAATGCTCGCGAGCTCATCCAGCGTGGCTCCGGGCCCTATTTTTACCTTCCAAAGATGGAACACTATGCCGAGGCTCGTCTCTGGAATGATGTCTTTCTTTTTTCTCAGTCTTATCTTGGTATTCCCCACAATACTATCAGAGCTACCGTCCTCATCGAAACTCTTCCTGCTGCGTTTCAAATGGAAGAGATCCTCTTCGAACTGAGGAACCACTCTGCCGGTCTTAATTGTGGGAGGTGAGGCTCTGTTAACATCTTTTAGTGTCAGCAGTTGCTTACTTTACGTGAATACGCAGATGGGATTATATCTTCAGCGCTATCAAGAAACGTAGGGCCGATAAGGGTGCAGTTCTACCAGACAGAAAGGACGTCACTATGACCGTGCCATTCATGGATGCATATGTGCGTCTCCTCATTCAAACTTGTCACAGGTGCGATTCCGGTGTCTATTGCATGCAAGAATACTGACAATTCCTACAGGAGGAAAGTGGCCGCCATAGGTGGCATGTCTGCGCAGATTCCTATCAAGAATGATCCAGAAGCCAATGAGGCTGCCATGGAAAAGGTCAAAGCGGACAAACTTCGTGAAGTGACGGCTGGACATGATGGGACTTGGATTGCCCACCCACTCATTAACGGGATTGCTCGCAAGATATTTGACGAGCACATGTTGGGTCCGAACCAGGTGAATCCTTCATTTTCATCGCTCTGCACCGCGTTAACGCCGCTCGTTGCGATAGTACCACATTCGCCGAGATGATGTGAGAGTGGCAGCTGCCGATCTACTCAACACAAATGTTCCTGGAAAGATCACAGCGGACGGTGTCCGCAGCAATGTCTCCGTCGTGTTGGCGTATGCCAGCTCCTGGGTGGGCGGCAACGGTTGCATCCCGGTCAACCACTTGATGGAGGATGCTGCCACCGCTGAGATTGCGCGTGTCCAGCTATGGCAGTGGATCAAGTACGCTACCCGAATGGACACGGGAGAACCGATCACTGTCCAGTTCATTGACCGCGTTATCGAAGAACAAGCACCGACTATCAAGAGCATCGCCCCGGGTATCAAGCAGGACCACCTCAAAATCACGACCGCCTATCTAAAGAGCCAGATCAGACAAGAGTGGCCCAGCGAGTTTCTCACAAGCGATTTAATGCCGTACTTGAGCATCGCTGACGGCGTGGAGGCGAAATGGCAGAAGAGCGTCCTGTAAACGTATTCGCCTTGTTTTCTTGTCCAGTTACGACTCAGTGTTGGCGATTGAGGGTATTCACCTCTGTATCAGTGAATTCAAAGCATGTCGCTCGTCTGACTCTATGCAAGTTCTGAACATGTATTCGTGCAATGTTGTTCTCAGTGAACCAATCTAAGCTTTGGAGACATTGACCTCGATCCCGTGGACCAACGCACGGCTGTACGGGCAAGCCTAGGCAGAATCGTCAACCCAGCCATTCTTCACGTGGAGGGTAACATACCTCATGGCCAGCCTTAATGACCTCCTCGTCCTCCACACCCTCGACCTTGATATCCACCGCGATCCCGAATCCGCCAATCTGCTCCGCCTCCCCGAGGTGAACGCTTGTGTGGATCACCGCATCCTTGACAGCATCGCTCTTCCCCAGGCGACCCGCCATCAGCTGCAGCGCACCCAGGAAGCATGCTGTCGCCGAATTGTAAGCCGGGGGAGAGGGGAGGGAAACGTCGGCGTACACGCATATCCCATCGCAAAGAGCTGCTCGGGGTTTGTCCCGTCGCCAGGTCCGCCCAGGGCTTTGGGTCGGGCGAGGTTCAGCGTCAAGGGCGCTTCGTCGTTGGAGTGGACCTCCCCGCTGCGTCCCTGCCCGGCAGCGCGTGCGGTTGCGGTGTACTGTATTCCAGTCTCAGCAAACGGTGCTGCAACATGCAGAACACAAGGCTGTATGTACCTTGGTGTCCTTCAAGGTGACGATCGAACGTCTGGCGGCATGCAAGCGTGCTTGAGGTGCAACTGCACGTCGAGAAACAGCGGAAAGGTGAGCCAGCATTCTAGTCTTGGGGATTGAGACGATATGAAGGCTCGGACTCCGACTCTCACAACTACTAGCCACGACATTTGGTCTGGTTGGTACGACAACATTGCACGAACAATAAGTTACAGCGAGGCAAGGTAGAACAGCAAGAACCTGCATGGAAGAACTAGAAACCACTCGCGGTGATCCTCAGTTGTTCCAGCTTTTTTAGCACCTCCCCGACAGTCCGATCCAACTCACCAGCAATCGCGCTCTGTTTCGCGCCGGGTAGTCGGGCATATGTCTCGCAGAGGTCCCCGTCCACGACAGCTTTCACTGGAACATAGTACCCTCTCCATGCAAGGTGGTCACGTCCCACAATGCTGCCCTGCTCTGTCCTCATGTGCTGTTCCAACGTGGAAATGAAATCCACATCCTCTTTCGAGACGAAGGGTACGAGGATTCCGATGGTACCATGCAGCCCCGTGTACAGGAGCACCTCACGCCCACCTGCAACCAACGATACTCTGTGTATTGACGTTACAAGGTCACCAACATGGAAGTGGCAGACCATTTTCGTCTTGTGAGGAGCACCCATGAGCTGACCCTTCTCGTGCAATATGCCCGCTCCGGTGGGGTCATCATCCACTTGATCTGAAACCTTGGTATCGAGGCGGCTGACGAATATGTTTCCGAACCGATCACTTGCAGCAACAGTACAGTAGTCGACCATTGTTGACGAAACGATCCATCGTGGTTGTGTGTCATCAGCAAAGATTAGAAGACGGTTTTCGGGTGCTTTATAGGCAACGAAAAATATTGAATCTTGCATGTCGCCAACAAGAATCCTGGAGCCTTGTGTATTAAGTGTGACAATAGCAGAAGAGAATGTCTGCATGTAAAGTTAGGATACGATACGACCTCAAGTAAACAAGCCAACCTTATTTTCAGCTTTACGAAGGAGCTTTTTTTTCCCCATTTCGTATATGCGCAGCGCTTTACCAACGCCTGCTACGAGTCGTCCTTGGAAAGCCATGACTGCCAAAGGCACGTCATCCGTTTCAGTTTTATGAACAAGTTCCAAACCTGCCCCCTCGTCAACGAATCTGTATGCTCGCAGGAAACCACTTGTGCATGACCGTGGTGCTACAAATGTGTCCGATGCCGTGCCAACAACAAGGTGCAGCTCTCCTCCTCGTGCAGCAAACGGAACAATAGCCAGAGAAAACGCCGCTTCGTTGTTGTCCAAGTGGATCAAGGCAACAGTTTTGGACTGTAATCCATCGGGCAATGAACCGTGACTCAACAAACGTTCTACGTACCTCAACCGGATCGATGATTCGTATCGCAGAAGCCCATGTGCCCGCAGGCGCCTTACATCGACCAAAAGTTTCAGTAGGAAGTTCCAACATTTCCTGGTCAATCATGGCACCAGCCTCGCTCTACAAGAAACGTAAGTCCATGTTATCGACTACTTAATCGCGAGTTACTCACGAGCTGCTGCAGACGTTTGTTGATCGCTTCTTCGCCCATGACACGATGGTCACCCTCTATGAGGTAGAGATAACGATTTGTCGGATGAGATATAAACTTGCGAGGAGTATAGGAGAGCGGTAGGGAGTCTTGCTTAAGCTTCATCCCAAGTTTTGGTATCTGGAAAATACTAATGAGAATATTAGCAATCATGACCAACATTTCTGCAAGAACATGTCTTTCTATGGAACCCACCGAAGAACACTTCCGGTAACGCCAATCAAACCTTCTGGGCTCAGTTCGGCAGAAAAACTCCAAGCATAGTCGAGGTTCTCGAAAATGAGGGGGGTAAAATGCATAAGGTTCTGGTGCGTGTAGTTTATCCACGACCGAGACGAGAGTGCAAGGATGGCCGGATTTTTTTGTATTTGAACTCGAATTAGCTTGACAGGCCGAGTCCCCAAGAAGCTACCATAGAGGTTAGAAAGTTTGACGGGTAGACACTACCAAAACTGACCGTGTACGCGTATCAGTAAGCTGCCCATTCAAGGGGTCGAGCACTGTCCGGAGGAGAACGCCGTTTTGCAAACCAATGTTAACAAACATTGTTGGATGGGTCTTGTTGATGCTCGCGTCTAACATGTCGGCTATGCAGATGGCGGATGGTGGAGCAGTCAACGCTTGTAAGCTGATGGTTTCCAGAGTACTCTCCGGATCCAACGAGATAATACGAACGGTTTGGTCTTCGCACCCAACAGCCTACACGGAAAATCCAGTAACCATGAGGCACAACGACTCATTCGACTCACAAGGAAAGGCGTCCGTTGACGGCCTTCGGGGACCTCTGCAATGCTCAGCGCAAGGATGGTTGATCCCATCGCCTTCCTATCCTGGTACTCATTGAGCTGCCCGTCCAAATCAAGTTCGAAGTAGACCAGCTCTGCAGAGCTCAGCGCAACCACGACCTGACGCTTGTTCGTCGTGGCAGCAACAATGGTCTTACGATCGGGAACACGCCACTCGTTGACGCGTCGGTCAGCCAAGACATGCCGAATTCCATGAGGGTGGACCTGGAGAAGGGCATCGGCGCCAATTTGTTGTACGGCAAGCGTTGGGGCCGACGAAAGGAAGCCAGTGTCCTGAACTTCCTCGATTGTCTCACCAATGGACAGTACTAGTGTACCGTTGACGAATGACAAAATAATATACGAATCAAATTCATCTACAATGGGGTAAATTCGATAAATTGTTAGCCATTAAAATGTACGCACCCTCTTCGCGTTGCTTGGTTGTCCAAACTGCGTTCGGAATGCCTGGAAGTTCGGAGCTAACGGACTCTTCTACATCAAGGCCATGACGAAGCATGCGGAATGAACTGCGCGCGCCTCGACCGCAAGCCGCCAAAATTTGAGGAGTATCCGAATTCGGTAGGATGTTCATCACTTTCGCGTCCAATATAGGATCTAAGGACTCTACTTCGTCGGCAAGAGCTAAGTTTTCCAGAGGGCGGGGACGGAAATGGGCATGTGGTAACGGGACAGTCGAATCAGCCATGCCGAACGAGGGATACGAAGTCGAGCTGAATTCAGGTTCATTGTCGTCATCACCCAGCCTCTGGAACTGAAATAGATAACTATTTGGAGATTAATTATGGGCTACAGGATGGAGGTGCACTTACTGGTTACCAAATTCAGAAGCAACGAATAGAAAACCAGACTTAAGAATACAGAGATTGACAGCCGCAGGTACAGTGTCAAAATACTTGATTTTCAGAGCCCTGACCTCGTCTTCTTCATGGTCTATCATGACTTTGAATAGGTCGCCGTCTTCACTTTGAAGGAGGAAGAAAAAGGCACCCTAAACAATATTGAGATAGAAACAACAAAATTATCATCCGACAAACCTTCATTTTATGCATAACGGCTGCGATGATTATGACACCACGCGAAGGATCCTCAAGCGGGTGCCTTCGCCTTGGAATTGGCACACGATGTTGTGGTTTGTCCATGTGCCGGTAAATGATATGATCTTCGCAGCAAACAAGCACGCCAGAAGGCCCATCAAACCGATCACTGGATGCTACTTGGCCACCAGGAACTTGAACGAGAAGATTTGCGCGAGGGTCAGTGGGTTCGCTCCATTTCCGAACAACGTGATTGAGTCCCAAGTCTAGTTCATAGTAAGTTAGCATCTGGGTGTATAATCATGTAAGTGCATATCCAGAAAGGAAAAGTAATCAAAGACGCACTTTTTCAGCATTATTGAAGGCTTCTCCGGTTGGGTCTTGATCAGACTCAGTGTAATCAACCTCCAGCGCGGCAAATAAGGGGTTCTCAAACCCGACATCGAGACCCACAATGTGGTGTATGATGGCATTGTTCTTATGTGCTTCCAGAGGGGATGAAATTGTCAGGTTGGCCGCTGCATCGCGATTCAGAATATATACGAGTTTCGCCTTCTCAATCGCGGAAATCATGACGCTACGACCCTTGGGGTCAGTGGCGAGATATTGACCAGGGACGATCCGTCGCGCGCCAGACTTTCCAAAGGTCTCCTGGTGTAACTTGACAAAACTACTCGTTTTGGGATCATAGTCCAAGATGACGATGCGTCCCGAGTCGGAGCCTACTATGGCGTAATCTGAGAATGAAGTAGAGATGAGATTGTAGCAAAGTATGGATACGTACGAGGCGCTCACCCTTGGTGCTGCCTGTCAGCCGAAATGCTGCTAATGAACGTATTGAACCGAAGACATCTGATGCAATGACTGTGGACAATTTTCCTGTTTGAACATCTGGACGTAAAAGCTCGAGGCGAGTACCACGCGAAACGATGATTTCCTGCGTGCGGGAGCCCGAAAAGTTACCAACAATTGCCTGCGTTGCGGCCGTTGGAGGTTGCAGCGTCAAATTGTACAAATGCATACCAAAACTTGTCCGCCCGGGTGAAAATGTTGATGGTCAGAGGATATGGACCTTGACAAGTGTCACAAGCACTTTGGAGGTTTTCCAAACATGCAGAGTTTGGCTATGTTTGTTATGCAGTGCAAGTAGTTAAAGGGTGTATCTGAACAGAGGACTTTCATCGCCCATATCTCTAAACTGATCTCTCCTCTCCTCGGTGATTCCACGCTCGCGACACAGCTCTTCCTTTTGTTTGTTAATCCTGTTATAGTCCCACATTGCGAATGCGGACAAGAGCATGCTGATAATCATTGGTTAGTTTGACACAACAGTGGTGGCAATCGTTAGACATACGATAAACCAAGCCACCCCATGTTTGTCCCATGGCCAACGTGGAATCGTGGAGGATTAAAGTAAATAAAGGATGAACAAATTCTGTTTATTCTTTGTAAAAAAATGTGAAATTCAGTGGAACGAATGCCTGGCTTACCCTCCCAAATTTCCCAACCCAATAACCATAGCAAGGACAACGCCACGCTTTATATCCCCTCCGGCATTCGAGCTAGCCCACGCCAAGTCAACAGCAATAGTTGGGAATACACCGATAGCAGCAATCACGGTGCCGGCATACGATACACCAGGGCGCGTTTGAGTGTATAATACGATATACCCCACCAAGGAGACAAACGACCCAGCAATCACGTATGGCCCGCGAAGTCCTTGAACGTCAGAATAAATACCAACAAGAATAGTGCATACGCAGCCTGCAACAAAAGGAGGGACAGAAAGTAATTGCGCATTGGCAGCGGAGAAACCGAGCTCGTTAATAATTGTGGGTGTGAAAAGAGCGATCGCATAAATGGGAACGAGTAAACTGGCATACGTCAGAGCCAAGTGTAAGGGAGGACAGTCTACATACCCAATGTATATGCCAATTTGAACGTAAGTTTTGTAGTCCCTTAGAGCTTGTAGGACGAATTCAAGTTTGTAGTCGGTCGCAAGATTTTGTGAGTCATTCTTCAGTAGCTCAATGATAGTAGATCTTTCGGCCTCGGTCAGGAACGAAGCTGTCTCTGGGTACTGACGCAGACTGAGCATTACATATAGAGCTTGGGAGCATTGGCACGCACATCATACATGAAGAAAAATGCAACGAAAGCCACAATCATCGTAGCTGCAGGGACATGAGTTGAGCCATTCCGCCCGAGAACGAAAAACAGACCAAGCCCTTCCAGGCAGAACTAATTGACTTGAGTACGTTGCACCATACGATTTTTCAAAAGTACTCACAATCCATTGCCAGCCGTGAAGGCCACCAACCCTTGGAGAATGAAATAAGTTTGGCAAGTGAAGAAGCACCGTCCAAAAATACCACATACCCTTCCATTTTTTCGATAGCATATCTAGAGAGTGTAAGTACCAGGTTTCATATAAATAGGTAAAGCATTCCTCACGCAAGAATTCCACCGAAGGCACCCGCGACAGTTGCAGCGGAAAAGAAAATGGCAATCCGCATTGCCCGATCTACGCGTGGATACCACAACGAAATGTAATAGGTCACGCCTGGGAACAATCCAGCTTCTGTAAGACCAAGGAAAACCCGCGCGCTATATGGAATCACATCAGCATCAGTAGGAAGCTGCAAGTTTTTCTAGGGCGTACACAAGAAGACCTTGATAGGTCTTAACAAGGCACATGAGCGTCATGATCAGGCCCCAGGCCACCATAATGGAGGGTACTACATTGACCGGTCTGTTAGGAAGAAAAGCTGAGCGAAGATAATCGTTTCATACTCCATCTCGACGGCCGAAAAAGCTTCAGGATGATATTTCTACACGAGAGTCATTTTTATAACTGAAAGGGAGCTTTTCCAACATACGACGGGGCTTCCGCAAAACCGTACAGAATCTGAAAGACGGTGTCGAATGAATAAAGTGCAAGAATACCAGGTAAGAAAGCCGCACGAAGAAGACAGCTGCAGCAATATTGTACCTAAGCCCTACGAGGTGCAGGTCAGTGGACATTCCTGCAACTTTCGCATTCCCTGGGATGTGGTATAAGATCCGTTACTACCCAAAGTGGGAGGTATGTACCCACCAATATTTGAACGATCTCTGGACAACGAAGCACCGCTTAGCCTACGGCTGAACTCCCATCAACACAACTCACAGGAACGAGAGAAGGTACAACAAAGAAACTAGGGGCAGGAGGTGCCAGTCCAGTTTCCGCAACAGCCTAGCGCGCTCTACAGGATTGAGATCCAAGACTTCCCTAGCATCACCCCCAGCAGCAGCCTTTTCATCGTCGATGAGGTCCGTGTCTGCACTTGCCGCAGTTGATGGCTGCATACCGCCCAGGACGTTGGAGGGATAGAAGGAAGGCGAAAGAAAAGTTCTTTGTTACCTGTTACTCCGCTCAATTATCACCTTCCCTTGATCACGGCAGGATCCTATCAGTCACCGCTATGAGCCGAGCAAAAATCTCCGCGGTTGCGACATTATGGTATAAAATTGGAAACACTGATATGCTTCCGGACGTATTTGCTCACGTAAATACACTGCCTCAGTCGAGGACCGTGCTCATCAAGAGCGTGTAACAAGTAAAATGCGATTCATCTGCTAATGAACAGGTTGGCAAGTGACTAAAGGTGAGTGGGGGGGTCATGTCGGGACAAAATTGCATATTGTAAAGAACTCACTTATATTAATCCACACATTAAACTTTGAATTGAATTTGATTGTCTAGCTTGCGATTAGAATATCGACCGGTTTGGGGGGTTACTGTTTCGCAAAGAGGCGAAGGCGAACAGTTTCCTTTTCTATCTGATAAGCGGGCATAAAGTTGGATAAGTAGACGAATCCACCGAGTACTGACCGTAAAATTAGAAGTCGTCGGGAGCACCAAACGTTCCACCTTTTGTTTTCACATTCTTCTTGCCCCCCCGCTTAGTTCCCGTACTGCGCGTGCTTCCTCGCTCGTGGGTTGCCTTACCACCTCTCGTCGAAGATCTTGGCCGCTTGGATGGCACACCGTTGTTTGGGCAGTCTTCATACCTTGTTAACTCGCTCATGTCAAAGGAACGGAAAAACTACCTGTCGTCCAATGTCCTGGCTGACCACATCTGAAACATTCATCCCCTGCAGACGCGCTACCTTCACCTTGCGTTTTCGTGGCCCTAGAGGATGGCCGCATCACCCCGGCAGGACAAGCTGTTCGAATTTGGTTGGTTGGTTTAGGAAATGTTAAGATATGATTAGATTTATTACCGTTACTATAGTGACCGATTTCTCCACACTTGAAACACCCCCCTGTTGTGTTATCGGGCCTCGAAACTCCATGGCTGACGGACCGGTTCGTCATCCCACTGTTTGGGCACGCTGGGATTAAACCGAAATGCATTCAATAGCAACCCAGACCCGTAAGGAAAATATGTTACCGGAAGCCCAATGTCCCTCTTGGTCACACTACAGGTTAGAAAGTTGTCAACCGACTCAAACAAGTCCTGATGTGATTACTTGCCTTGAAGCACTTCCCACTGGAATGGGGCTCGCTGTGACTTCCCGTTCGCGTCGACACTGATATTAGTGGGCCCGATGCAGGTACTTTGGTGGGCTCATCATCCCACTCAAAAAAACCGCACCCTTCATCCTTGCCCTTCACACAACCCCAAAAGGGGCGCCCCTTATTGGCACCCTCCTTTGTGACCGTGCGGTGGACTGCATCCTCTTTACACCTACATTGGCGTCCTACTAATCCGGCTTGATCCTGGGAACATCTAATGTTGGCATTGGATCTTGTGACTGAATGATTTCCACTTACTGGATGATTGATACCAATGGCACGCTTCGCGGGTATGACTGGTGTGGGACCTGTACCAGCATGACCCTGTGGATCATCCTCATACTCGATCCACTTGAAAAAAGCACAGGCGTCTTGTATACACGCGTAGAACTGCTTTCCTTCGCGCGCAGATTTCTGCACCACTCGTTTCTTGCCCGCAGGAACTCCACAGTCACAGTTGGGAAACTGATTTGAAGAGTGGGTTGAAGAGCCAGCCTGGGATAATGTATTCCGTAAGGAACTCTGTGGCTTCGGTTGCGGTGGTTTGTCTGTGTTTATCAAAGTAGGCAGTCTTTCGTAGCAACAGCAAGTAAAACTTACTTTTAGTATTGCTGGGAAGAGAGCGTGGCTTCCGTGGTGCGCCGCGCCCACCCGCCGGAGGCGCACCGTCACTATCATCACCGCCTTCTCGTCCATTCCCTCGTCCTCGTCCTCGTCCTCGTCCTCCGCCCCACGGTGCGCCCCCACCGCCGCCTCTGCCTGGACCACCGTTTCCTTCATCGTTCCCTGCATTGCGTGCCCCAGCTCCCTCGATATATTGTCTCACATTCTAGGATGCAACCATGTCACTCGGAAAGAGCACCAACGAAGCGAGCAAATTCACCTGTATGACTTTATCAAACTCCCTCTTGGCCATGACATACATGTCTTTATATTTTTCGATGCTCTCTATCAGCATCTCGTCCTTTGTTTTAGTACCTTCGCACACTTGAACCATGCATCTTTCCGTCTGTCAAGTATTTGGTTAGAGATGGCGACCTTCGTCACTACTAGATTATTGGTGCATAAGGATACGTACTTCACGTCTTAGATGTGGCTTTGATAAACTTCTATCAAATCCGATTTGATTGTACCCTTCAACAAGGCCGATACCAAGGGTCGAAGGAAGTAAGTGTTTCGTCGCGCCATCCATCCGCTCAATCACATATTCTCGATCAATGATGGTTTGGATGTGTTGTGCGATCGTTGCATCCGTTCCTATGCAGAAGGGGTGATCAGAAATACTATTGATCAGATCGAAGTGACTCACCTATCCCGTTCTTGTCCATGAGCGTCACGAGATCGGCTTCAGTCAACAGAGTAGGCGATGTTGTTCGTCCTTCCTTGATCTCACAAGCTGTGGGTTCAAACTCTTCACCCTCCCTGAAGTCTGGTATCTCTTTGCTCGACCATTTGTCATAGGGATACACGTCCAGATAATTTCTAGCCAAGATGATCAAACCTGTAGTGTAAATGGGATGAGCCTTTTGCGACTTGGATATCAGTAGAGAAACGAACCAGTGACATAAAATTCTTCTCCTCCGTACACCACCTCGACTGTTGTCTCTGAGCCCTCTGCGTCCTTCGAGCAGCTTGCTAGGAATCTTCGTGTGATGAAATCGTATACTTTCTTTTCATCCCCGACCAAATTTGCGTTGTGAGCTGTGGGGTGGATCGGAGGATGAGCTTTATCATTATTTCTGCCCCGGCGAGGCGGGGTAAAGTTACCCTGCTGAAGGCTGTGCAACCATGAGTACGAAAAGTATGATTGCAGAAAGTCGAGTACCCTGTTGCAAATGTTCCCCAAGACGGATCTACAGTCTGTTTTCCTATTAGGGCCATAAAATCAAACTGAGGATCATATTGATCCGTTTCTGTGCGAGGATACGACAGAAAACCCTGCTGATAGAGCTTCTCGGCAATCTAATGCTGTCCTTGAGTGATATCAGAGAAGGGGGGTTGTCGTGTATACGCACATCCAAAACCTTTTTTGGTGCAAGCTTAAGAAGTCGGGATCCTGCCTTTTGAAGCTCAACGGTTGTTAAAGGCAGTGGTTTCCTGTAAACTGAATGAGGTACAAATGAATGCAGAAGTAAGAGACATACCATTTTTTCGTGTTCTTTTGCGTCACTTTCACGACCCGAGCACGCGGACTCTCCATGATATCGTCGTGTATCTCATTTACGACTTCTACTTCAAAGAGGTGACCACGTCTCCATGTAAAATCAACCTTCTTTTCTTCCCCGTCAACTTGACGATTTAAAGAGAGAAGGATGTACCAAAAGTCCTCGGGAATGAATGCCTTCACCTGGTTGTACCGCTGAACCACGAAGCCCAATGTTGGGAATTGACAGGGGCCTGTGCGTGACCTGTGTATGAGACTACCACAGGATTCATTTGAATTTGAATGGTTCAATACCGTAGGAGACAACCTCGCGCTTCTCCCGGAACTGGGGAAGACGGTTCTGAAGGGCCAGAGTTTGCATGCGAGTAAAAGCTGCACCAATACGCAGATCAAGAAAGATGCGCGCTTCGACGGCATCGGCTTGCGCTTGGTCAAGGTCCACTGGCTGCTGAGCCGCACGGTGGATTTGCCTACAAGAAAGCTTGTAATTGAGGTTAATATACAAGGAGTAAGTAGACACAAACTGGGGTATGATGGCGCTAAACCTGGCTCGCCTGACTAGAATATTGGGTTTTGCCTTTCTACATACGGTCACGATCTCCCATCCAATATTTTCGCCTTCTCTATCACAGTCTGTCCAAATCATCAGGGTATTGGCAGTACGTGCTTCGTTCATCAAGTTGCGTTCTATGGTCTTGCTTTCGGATGGTACGAGCGTATGTATGGGGGCATCAAAGAGGGAAAAGGGATCACAGGAGTGCCATTGACGGTAAGCATCAGAGAAATCATGGGCAAGCAAGTGACCAGACACAGAGGTAACTGTGAAATGCGAGTTCGTTTGGGGGTAGTCAAAGTCAAAGTTCTTGATAAAACGATTCTGAGTTGCGCGCTGGTGGTGACAAAAGCATTTGAGGCATGAGAAGCTAGCTTGAGTTGGACATGGTTACCTTCTACTTACTGTTTCGACACGACCACCAGACAAGATCTGGCTGATGGATCTCGCAATTGAAGGCTTCTCTGCGACACAGAGCACGCGCATGAGGAGGTGTACGTTCACAGCAGACGCAGAATCGGACGAAAATGGCGACGCGAGGGTAACGACGCGTCTCGGGTCACGTGGCACACCACAAAATTACAGCACACTGATCTGCGGTTCCGCTTGTCCATATAGCATGGATCTAGAAGATGCGAACAGCCCAACGACACGGTTGTTGACGCTCTTAAATGTCTCCGCACTCAAGAGTAAAAAGCGTCCAGCGGAGGATGTCTACCCGCGAAAGAAGCTCAACAAGCGGAGACCCTCCAGCTCTTCTCCTGAGGTGTCGCCTGAAGCAGATCCGTCCTTACTTCAAAGCGAGGCCGCTCTTCGTCCAAGCGATGGCATAAATGCTGAGCAGGAAAAAGATGAGTACCAGGGTGACCAGAATGATCCAGAATGTGAGCACCCACCCATCGCTCAGTTTCAAGGCAACTCAGCCAATTCGTGTCCTCTCAAGTACACTCTGTATGCAATCAACATTTTGGTTCGAATCCTGGAATATTGTCCGAGCATAACAGAAAATTTGTGGATGGGAAGCAGTGGCAATCAAATAGAGAGACGATCGGGAAATTTAATGCTGTTATCGCTGTACTTCCCGGGGCCACTGTGCCCTTTCAGAGAAAAAGCCCTCAAAAGACTGCAGTACGTCTTTGTACCCAAATCACTTTCAATACGTGGAATAAGCGTCCTAGCAGGTTCTGGAACGTCTGCTCGGTCCTTTTGAGGCTCGACGAGTCCATCAGCCAGCAGGTATTTTCCCAAGTGCTCTTTGTTTCCTTCTCTTACTTTGAGGCAGAGAACACACAAATCCAGGATGATTTACTCTCTATGTTTTCTACTCACCTTGATGTTTACCACACTTGCGTTACCTTGGAGCATCACCAATGTATGCGTGAAGTAATTACATTGCACGCGCTTGACCACGTAACCAAGTAAGTCCACAGATTCACCCAACCACGTAATGCTGAATTCTCCTTAGAAAACGTCACCAAGTACTGAAGAACAACGACCGTATTTCGCATGCAAAGTCAACCTCCCATGACCCACCAGAGGACGTACAAGATCAAGGTTTCACGCGTCCATCTGTCCTGTTTCTCCTTCCTTTCCGTTCCTTTGCGCTTGCTTGGGTGGATGCTTTAATCGCCCATACACCTTCACCATCCTTTCAAATTGAAAACCACTCCCGCTTCCTGGAAGAATACAGCTTGCCGCCCGGGGCAGTAGATAAACTCGCTACCGCACCGCCTGGCACATATCCTTCGGACCACGTGGAAATGTTCAAAGGAAACGTAGATGACAACTTCAGACTTGGGATCAAGATGACTAGGAAGAGCGTAAAGCTTTTCTCTGATTTTTATAATTGTGACTTAATCCTTGCAAGCCCTCTGGGATTAAGAATGTCAATTGAAAAGCAAAAGTCAGCACCTTCATTCTTTCACCTGTGTCAAAATAAATCATGATCATTCTTATTATCCTGTGCAGGAGCTTTGATTTTTTGTCATCAGTTGAGGTTCTCGTCATTGACCAAATGAACGCACTAACGATGCAAAATTGGGACCACGTACAAGTACGTGCACGCTTCGTATTCTCTTCATGACCTTAAATATATTCTTAGTTTGTGATTTCCCGCTTGAATAAGTTGCCCAAAGAGTCGCGCGATGCTGACTTTTCACGCATCAAACCATGGTATCTCGATGGATTGTGAGCTCGGTTTTGATTGACTGACTGCACTTTTTACTGGCGTGCCCCGTTTGCCCGCTAGTAGTTTGCTAATATTAAGTTTTTAGTTCAACATACCTGAGGCAGTCTATCCTCCTCTCTCCATTTGAAACGCCGGAAGCACGATCATTGTTCAACTCCCTTCAAAATGTAGCTGGCAAAGTAAGGGTGGAAAAATTATGGTCGGCGTTACAGGTCCCAGATGGGATCGACCAAGTATGTACTACGTGCGCCACGAAGTCTATGCGAAGAGTCCTAACTCGTTAATAGACATTCGTCACATTCGACTGTTCGAATCCGAGGGAGGAGGCAGACAAGAGGTTTAATTACTTTACCAGCCAGGTATGCCAAATCACTCTCCCTCGATTAGCCCCACTCAGTATCACAAAGCTTCTACCTAAAGTGTTGAGATCAGCGGTACAAAGTGCGAACACTCTCGTGTTCATTCCATCGTCTTTCGACTTCATTAGGGTCCACAATTACTTCAGAAAGATAAGCGGCATAGATTTCATTGCGCTTTCCGAGTGAGAACCGTCCTTTCCTCCAACCTGTAGTCACTTTTTTTCGCTTTTAAGGCGACTAACTCGCCTTTAAACAGATATTCCTCGAATCAAGACATAGCACGTGCTCGTCAAACGTTTTTCTCGGGAAGAACGGCGTTTTTGCTGATTAGCGAGCGATTTCATTTTTATCGCCGGTGAGTTCTTTCCAGTCTTGCTCTCTGGAGACCAACCTAGTTCTAGGTACAAAATCCGAGGCATCCGCAACATTCTTTTCTACGGCCCACCCACTCACCCTCAGTTTTTCTCCGAATTTCTGACTTACCCTTTCCTTGACGACGGGGTCGATCCAAGCGATATAACCTGTCGTGTGGTCTGCTGTCGATATGATTGGTTTAAACTGGAGAGGATACTTGGTAGTAGAGGGGCTAAAGAAGTGTTGCGCGAGTGATTTAGGTTATAGTGTTTGTCTGTGTTTACGTGCAATTCCTTCCAACACCGACTCGGAGAACACTATGCAAGACGGCAGGGCACCAAGGTTCACTCGTTTGCTCTAACCATCTTCACGTTCTGAACCCATCATGCAGAATAAGAAACCGAGCCCCAGCCGCGGTACAGGTCAGTGCGACATTAATCACTTCCAGAACTATATGTACTCATTTTCTTAACAGATCACCGCTGAACAACTCCTACGAGAGGTATTTTGTCGAAATACAGCATAGTTGTATGCATTCTGACCATCATCATCATCAAGGCCCAAGAACGCCAAGAATCAACCTTCCGTGCCCCGAAACAGCGCGTCGAGGATTTCGAAGAGCTTCACGAGTATCGAGGGAGGAAGCGCAAAGAATTCGAGGAGCGGATTCGGCGTACTAGGGGCAGCATGTGAGTCTTTTGTTTTTATTTCTTTCATTTCGATTAACCTATGACAGAAAGGAGTGGACTCAGTATGCCAATTGGGAGGTGCGTGCTAACCACTTCTTTACTTCAGGTCGCTCTTTACGTCTTATCTAGGCCAGTCAAAATGAGTTTGACCGCTCACGATCGGTTTTTGAACGTGCGTTGGATGTTGATCCTCGGAGCGTGCAACTATGGTTGAGCTACACCGAGATGGAGTTGAAGTCACGCAATGTACAACACGCCCGTAATCTTTTCGATCGTGCGGTCACACTACTTCCCCGGGTGGACCAGCTGTGGTACAAATACGTCTATCTGGAAGAACTTCTCCAGAATGTTCCTGGAGCACGTCAAGTCTTTGAACGCTGGATGCAATGGGAACCGGACGACAAAGCGTGGCAAGCGTATATCAAGATGGAGGAAAGATACAATGAGCTCGACAGAGCCAGCGTGATTTATGAGCGCTGGATAGCCGTCCGACCAGAGCCACGGGTCTGGGTAAAGTGGGCAAAATTTGAGGAAGAGAGAGGCAAGCTAGATAAGGCACGAGAAGTCTTCCAGACTGCGTTACAGTTCTTCGGCGATGAAGAGGAACAGATTGAAAAAGCTCAAGCCGTTTTCAATGCATTTTCCAAGATGGAAACGCGCCTGAAGGAGTATGAGCGTGCTCGTGTAATTTACAAGGCAAGACATTTTTTTGAGTCCTTTCTTCTTGCTGCTAACGTCTAGTTTCAGTTTGCTCTCGAGCGTCTACCTCGCTCAAAATCTGGAACACTGTATGCTGCGTACACCAAGTTCGAAAAACAACACGGTACTCGCTCCGTCTTGGAATCTACCGTGCTAGGGAAACGGAGAATCCAGTATGAAGAGGAAGTGACACACGACGGTCGCAACTATGATGTATGGTTCGACTACATACGACTAGAAGAGGGAGCTCTGCGGACTCTGAGGGACGAGGGTGGGTCAAAAGAGGAAGAGCAGGCTGCCGTACAGCGTGTTCGGGAGGTGTACGAGCGTGCTGTGTCGCACGTTCCACCTGGACATGAAAAGCGACATTGGAGGCGATACATCTTCTTGTGGCTAGATTATGCACTGTTTGAAGAAATAGATGTAAAGGTATGGACATTCGAGCTCAAGTGTCTTACTTCTTAACGTTGTTTCTAGGACTATGAACGCACACGGCAGGTTTACCGAACGGGATTGAGCCTTGTCCCACACAAGCAATTCACATTTGGCAAGCTATGGATCATGGCTGCACGCTTTGAGGTGCGACAGCTCGACCTTCCCGCTGCCCGAAGGATATTGGGTAACGGGATTGGAATATGTCCAAAAGAAGCACTCTTCAAAGGTTATATCCAGCTTGAGATGGATGTGCGTCAAAGGATATTTGTTTCTACTCCGTGTACTGAACGATGCGCAGTTACGCGAGTTCGATCGAGTCCGTACACTCTACGAGAAATACTTAGAGGTGTGCATCAACACGGTGGTAGCGCATCCATACTGACCGCAACCCTCAAACAGTATGACCCAACAAATTCTGCTGCATGGATCAAATACGCAGAGCTGGAAACGGCATTGGAGGACTTCGCACGCGCGGAAGCGATCTTCGAACTTGGGGCCTCACAGTCTTCTCTCTCGATGCCGGAGATCTTATGGAAAGCGTATATCGACTTCGAGGTCGATGAACAGGGTGACAGAGAGAAGGCACGTTCGCTGTACGAGCGCCTTATTTCGCTGAGTGGTCACCACAAAGTATGGATCTCATATGCGGAGTTTGAGGGGTCCAGTATTCCGCTTCCTAGGGCAACGAGAGAGGAGGAAGAGGAGAGCGAGGATGCGGAAACACGTGTAGTTGCCGGAGATTCCTTCTTGGCCCGACAGGTGTTCGACCGTGCGTACAAGGATCTCAAGAGCAAGGGACTCAAAGCAGAGGTGTGCCTTCATCGTCCAATCCTCAACCAAACATAAATGCTGACATTCGCAGCGGGTTGCCCTGCTCGAGGCATGGAAAGCGTTTGAAGAGGTCAATGGTACTGAGGCCGATGTAGCGAAGGTACGGGGCATGATGCCAATAGTTGGTAGAAAGCAACACGTCGACAAAGAGACAGGTCAGGTTGTGGAAGGTGAGATTCTTCATCTCCTCTTTCGAGCTCATAGGTGATACTGTGATAGATTGGGAGCTTGTATTTGCCGATGACGAGAGAGAAGTCAATCCGGCATCCTTCAAGCTCTTGCAAATGGCCCACGCATGGAAGAATGCTCAGGGGAAGAAGAGTGGTGGGTCGACGGCGCTGTCTGCTGCTACCAAGCCGGATGTAAGCAGTGATCCTGAGCCCCGAGGCGTGACGATGCGCGAGCGGGAGGACGGAGCCAGTGATGTCGCCAGCTCGGATGGTGAATAACTATTGTGATGTCGAGACGTAGGTAATAGATGATCCGACTTATCTCCATTCTTTCTCGTTGGACCAGTACTTTTACCAACTTGTAGTAACTCTGTCCCGACCCACCTGCGAATCACCAATGGCGCACCTTGTGGCATATAACTTCAGCGAGTCCAAACTGCTTTGGAGCCCCGTGAACCCAGGTCATGCAACTTGCGAGAGGCTGCGGAGAGAAATCAACAGAAAGAGAGGATTGAAGCTAAGTTGGTTTGTTTCAGCCTCACCACTTGAACGTCAGGCTCAGACTATGTGCTGTAGAGGACTACAATGATCTCCACGCCTACTCAGTGTCGACTTATACCTTCTGGCTTGATTTGTGGGATTTCATGGGTATTATAGCCTCTGTGCCACCTCAGCCAGACCAGGTAGGTGCTCCTGTTGATGTGAACCAGGTCGGTACTATCCTAACTCTCCTTATGCCTTAAGATAATTGTGCCTGGAGCCGTCGCTGAGCGCCCGTCGTGGTTCCCCAACACGCGCCTCAACTACGCAGAGAACCTACTTTGGAAGGATGACTCCACCATCGCAATCACAGCGGCCTATGAATACGATCTTGTGCCTGGTAAGGCCCAATTCAGCGGTGTCAAGAGGTATACTTTCCGTGAACTAAGGGAATTGGTGCGCATCATGGCCACTGCGATGAAGAGGGCCGGAGTGCGCGTGGGTGATAGGGTTGCTGGTATGCCCAATCAACCGTTTTTGCCGCATTGCAAATGGTAATGATTGACCTTGTTTTATCGTGAGCAGCTATCATCACGAACTCCATTACGGGTGTCGTGATCGCTCTTGCGACTGCTTCTATTGGCGCTATATTCTCCTGTACGGCAACCGACATGGGTGTCTCTGGAATCCTTGAGAGATACCGCCAGATCCGTCCAAAGATTCTATTTGCCTCTTCGGAGACGGTATACACTGGTAAGACGATAAACATCACCCAAAAGATTGCGGAAGTGGAGCGTGACTTAAAGATGGGCGGGTACGGGTTAGAAAAAACCGTTGTATTGAGAAGCGATAAAACTGGGAACTTGGTACCAGTCCTAAATTGGTGAGCCTTTTGTTTCCATGAATAATCTTCGGGCTCTTCTTTATCATCCTTGTGCCCAAACAGTCTCACTATTGACGAATTCCTGGGCCCAACTTCTGCGACCGACTATCCATTGACATTTGAACAGCTCCCCTTCGATCATCCACTTTACATTCTATATTCTTCTGGAACAAGCGGTCCCCCGAAGTGCATTGTACATGCTGCCGGTGTAAGTTTGGACATAATTGAAATAAGATGGCCTATGTGTTCAAAATGCTTTCCATTTCGTAGGGTGCGCTCGTGAATAGCAAGAAGGACTGCAACATCGGGCTCGGAATATTACCCACTGACATATACTTTCAATATACCACCGTACGTAAATGGTTGATGAATGGTTTCCAATCCCATCCGATTCACAGACTGCATGGATGATGTGGCCATTCATGCTCTCGGGGCTTGCGTGTGGTGCACAAATCGTATTGTACGAGGGCTCACCTTTCTACCCTGATGTGAAGGAATACCTCAAGTTCATCGATTGGATGGGGTAGGACATTTACTCCAAATCTTCGTCCAAATTAATTCCCTCCTGCTCTAATAGGGTAACTGTTCTTGGTACATCGCCCCGATTCCTCTCGGAGCTTCAAGCACGAAACGTCAATCCACTTTCTATCTCTTCTCCATCCACGCCGTTCGCTGGCCTCCGCGAAATAATGGTAACAGGAGCAGTGCTTTCGGCTCAACTTATGACTTGGACCCAGGGGGCTTTCGGCGGAGATCTGCATATCGGAAGTGCAAGCGGGGGTACAGATGTATTTTGTTGTTGTAAGTCCACTTTCCCTCCATGTTAAAAGCTGAACACAATGATCACACAGTTGTGGCACCCGTATTATCGTCTCCTCTCTATGCTGGTGGTGAGCCCTTCTTTTACTGAACTTTCCGCTTTCGTGATCCCCAGAGACAGAGCTACAAGGACCATCCCTTGGAATGGCAGTCTCCATCTTTTCCCCGTCTGGTCAGGTTATTCCCATCAACTCTTGCACCCCTGGAGAGATGGTCATCACCCGGCCACACCCATCGATCCCTTTATACTTCCTAAACGATACTCCTACCCATGACAAGTTCCTCTCCGCCTATTTCCGCTATTTTCCACCTGCCAAAGACGGTACTCCAGTATGGCGACACGGCGATTTTGTCGTCCGGAACCCTTCCACAGGCGGTTTCGCTTTTCTAGGGCGGAGCGATGGGGTTCTAAACCCCAGTGGTGTGCGCTTTGGAAGCGCAGAGATTTACAATCTTATCAATAGAGAGACTCCGGGGCTAGAATCCATAGAGGATGCGCTCTGCGTCGGACAACGGAGAGAGGGTGAAGATGACGAGAGAGTACTCTTATTTGTGAAGATAAAAGAGAAACTAACAGGGGAGCTGAGGGCCAGGATTAGGAGCGTGATCCAAGGAGGCCTAAGCAGGAGGCACGAACCTGCAGGAATATTCAGAGTGGAAGATATACCGGTATGGAGTTAATTTAGTGACACTTGAAGCTGACATCAATATTCTTCTTTTTGCCTTTGTTAGTACACCGTAAACGGCAAGAAAATTGAGATCGCGATAAAACAAATTGTCTCTGGTGTGGATGTCATTCCAAGCGGGACAGTCGCAAACCCCGAGTCATTTAAGCTATACTACAGGTACAGGGATTTCGAAAATGCGATGAAGCATGAAGGCGGCGTCGATGTAGCGGGTCCTAGGCGGAAAGCCCGGTCTATGTTGTGAACGTTGTGGTATCCGAATTTCACGACTCCCCAAGTAATCTACGCAGTTCCATATTCCTCGTTTTCTTGGCTTGCAATCGTTCCTGCTAGCTAGTTAGAGGTTCGAAGGATAGAATCCGCAAACCCTAGACTTACGCGTAACGTTCGCATAAGCCTTCGCTCTTCGGCGTCTTCCTTTCGGTATTCCTGCTATGAAAATCTCAGACTGATCCGTGAGCCGTGGGCACAAATTCAATCACCTGCAGTTGGTCCGAGGCGGCATGAACTTGGCCTTCGTCAACACCCACAGACCCATCGCGCCTGTGACGCCTTTTAAGATTGTGCAAGTATTCACAACTATCGTTACTAGTAGATCCTACAAGCAAGCAAATACGTATCATCAATAATTATCACAGCAAGCATCCCAGACTCACCCTCCGTTATGGAGCTTCCGAGCTGACTCCCTTTGATCGTCCGATGCCGATTTTTGAGCGTCCTACAACGCGTAGGTTTTTCAACGCGCTTTGCAATCGGGGCAGGAATGTTGGAGGGTCCTTTTGTACCATTGATGTCGAAACGGTAAAGGAGCCAAGGGTGTTGTACGAAATCATCGATCATGCTGACATGCGCCACGTCCTCTTCATCGCCATCGCCATCGCCATCGCCATCACATCCTTCTCGAGGTTCACTCTTGACAATCTCACCTATGCGTCGTATTTCAACCTCGATGCTTCCCAGCTTACCTACGAGTGTATATAAGCCTTCCATGGACGTAGCATTTGTGAGTACACCTGCCTTGCTTAAATTGCCTTTTAGGCGTTCTTAACCCTTGCTCTTTAAAGTGTCTTGTGGCATGGTTCTCAGATGAGCCTGAAACATCCTTGGATGTCACCACTGTTTTGTCAAGACAAAATCTCGCAGCATGCTTGCGTGTGAGAGATGAAGTCGTGACGAAAACATCGCAAAAGACGGATACTGGAGAGAGGCAGTGAACGGTAAAGGACTGCGCAACTTATGGGTCAGGCCAAGGCGAGTACGTAATTGACTGACACGTACTTCATCCCTGGACATCTCCATTTTAGCAGTGACTGTCCGGTCATCGATCAAATCAATGGACTCTCCCTGGTGTTTGACTTTGTGGTGCTGTGAGTCTTCTATCCATACCTCAACACCTTTGTAGACGGGCATGGTGTAGGTGCTAGGGTTGATCGGTCGCGGTTTAGCGGGCATGGGGCTTTTAATATCTACGCGGCTACACACCTGCATCAAATCGGTAGAGAGAGGATCACTCGACACGGCGCATATGCCACCCTGCATGCACGTTTTTATCCGGATCACGGCGAAACTTGTTGGGCAGTAGGGTGAGGATGTCTAACACCCGAAACTAGGTTCTCATCATTCCGACCATGTTTCACTGTCAGCCAAGCCGACCAACCACGACACCATGGTACGATAGTCCGGTGACCAGATTAAGAGCTCTGATCATCCGCGCTTTTGACATGCTTGACCAGTGTTCCTCATTGCATACATGCAGATCGGTTGCGGTTGCTGGAAGCTTGAGCGGGACTAATGACAGCCGAGACGTACCGCGAGTGACACAGAGTGTAGCCTCCTGGTGTGTCATGAACCCAAGCACCAACGATTGGGTTTAGCACTGCACTTGCTGGTAGGAATGGAGGTCAAAAAGCCTCGTGGCCCACTTGAACAACTTTGGTTTAATTTGGCGAGCTAGGTTAGCCCCACTCGTACGTCCCAGTCTTGTGAGTGCTGGTGACTATCCTGCGCTCGAGTTAATGCCAGCAACTCCATGGTTGAAGTTCACGAGCTTTTCCTCCTTGAGGCGCCAAGAGATCGCCAAGAACTAGATGCGACAGCGGTTAATAGTTATACAGCTTACTCGCCTTCGGCCTCTGCATTCACGTCAACTATTCCCCAATTTCCGTGCATCCCTTCTAATGCATAACAAACGGCCATATTAGCAAGGTCACTGCCTTGAAGGTAGCATCTCGTTATAAAGCTTCCTATCTAGCTGGCCGATGGAGGGCAGTGCCATCATACGATCCCCAATCCTGAAAGTAAGCTCTTTCCCTTTGCAAGACTTACCACGGTATTCAGTTACCCATTTTTCGAAGTTAGGTGATCCAACCCCCTCACCATGCCGGAGAAACAGCTGGCCCAACTCATGGCCAAGATATGGGAATCAGAACGTGCTTTGGATGCTATGTATCGCGAGGTCGCGGGTCTTGAGGAACTATTCCGCGGTCTCGAGCCCATCCACCCACACATTTCTGTGTTACCAGTGGAGGTACTGGGAATGATCTTCCAGGAGGTGGTTACGCATTCGGGTCCTTTCGTGGATTATCAGTCATCCCTCGCTGAACCCAACAAACCGGGGTGGCCAGCCATCAGACCCGAGCTCGTGATATCCCACGTCTCAAAGTACTGGCGAGCAGTCGCCACCGGGATACCGTCACTCTGGACGCACATCCGCCTCTACGTCGAGCAGTCTGTTGATTTAGTCGACTTATATGTCTCTCGCTCGCGGGGATTGCCCTTGTTCGTCGCTTTCCGACAACACTTTGTTTGCGGAGTTCATCCACGACAAGCCCATGCAGCAGATTATCCGCGCATCACTGCCACCATACTCAACCACATGCATATTTGTCGTCGCCTAGAGATACGCACCAATGTCCCGGTTCCGGAGCTATTAGATGGCCTTGGTCGTAGTCGTGCACCGTTGTTGGAAGAAGTTGTCCTCCATCATCCACGTGTTAGCATGGAAGAGCCCACCTTCTCCTTTTCTTCATTTCCGAGGTTGGTGCACCTGGAGCTCGGGGAATTGATATCGATTTCCACTACTATGCCATTGAAGAATCTCACGTCCCTTACTTTGTCTGGGCTCCCCGCATTTGGGCTTCCTTCGGCTTCCTTTCTTAACCTCATGTCTAGGCTGCAGTCCCTTTCTAGCCTTGCGCTCGTGGACGAGGTCGTCGACTTTCATCGTTTAGATACGCCCGACCCTGTTGAAATGCCTTCGTTGCGGTCTCTAACACTGAAGCCGGGACCGGACATGTCGCGAACCTATCTGACGGGGCTCGTCGAAATGATTGTCGCTCTATCACTACAAGAACTCATCCTTGATTTTACGAATGTATCGTCGCCGAGGGAAATTCAACTATTCTTGCGGCATCTCAAACGGGAGACACCGAAATTCCTTTCTCTTTACCATCTTACCATCAATAGCCCGTTTGAGGGCTTCGATATCGCCAACGCCCTCGTACACACTGCGCCCAACATTGAGGACCTCTCCCTATCACGATATAGCGCGGATTCAGTACTGATGTTCCTCACTCATGATGCAAGACGGGAAGCTTTCCCAAAGCTCCGTACATTGCAATTCGAGAGTCCACATTTTGATTGGGACGTCCTTTTTTTCTTCTTGCAGAAGAGAAAGCAATCAGGGAGACCTTTAAGCGGTCTGTCGTTCAAAGGGTTCGGAGGTTCGATGGGAGGAATACTTGATGGACTTTTCAGAAACCTACTGGAGGGCTGTTTAATTATATGAAATACTAGTTTCTTTTGGCATCACGCGGCACGTGAGGTGACAGTACGCGAAGCGTGACTTTTGACTGCAACACTCGACGTCGTTGACGATGGCAAGTATAGTCACCAACTCTGCTCATGAACCTGGGTATACGTGTCTTGCTTTTTCGCGCGATGGAAAGTAAGCTACTGCTCTATATGACCGACCGTTTGCTCACTGGATGAATGCTCAGGCTATCATATACTGGTGGCTCTGACAGCCTGGTGCGGATATGGCAAATGGACAAGGATCAATACCAGGAACCGGAAGTTGCGTATGAAGCAGACGAGGGGATAACAACTATCTCAGGTTCCGTATGTGTTTTCTCTTTGAACTGCCTCATGTCATTCGCAATGGACTCATGGCGTGTCAGAACGAGTATTGGCTATCTGGAAGCAAAGACTCCGAGGTCCGCAGTTACCCTCAAGGCAAACCTGACCTACATGGGTTGATCAGTGGCGCAGCTGGTGCGTGTATTCGCGCCATTGCTGTTGACCCCGCAGGAGCACGCATCGCTATTGCTACGGAGTGCGCTCATCCTTGCTTTACATCGTTCTACTTTTAACGATCTCCAGAGAAACGACTGTCAAAATCGTAGAACTGAATGAGGTTACTAATGTCCAAGTTCTGAGTGGACACAAAAAGTGTGTACGAAAGTTGACTTGGCATCCCTCAGGCACTCTCCTTGTTCGTATATTTTTTGTGCGTCTCCAAGTGTTTATTGACCAGTGAATTGTAGACTGCTAGCGGAGCAGATGGCATGCTCACCGTCTGGAATGTCTCAGAAAATGAGCCGAGAGTCGAGAGACATATCGATGGGATCATTCCTGCTGTGGTAGATGAAGAGTAATATCACTGCTACAGCTCCCTTGACCCATTCTTATGCTGAGTTGCTCTCATTCAGGTCTTTGGAATTCATGTATGATTGTTCTGCAATATGGCATCCATCTGGACAGCATTTCTTCGTGGCTTCCAGGACACATGGTATGCGTAAATCCCCTTTTCTTGATCAAACAGCCAAGAGCTGCTTTGCACAGAAATCGTTGCCATCTCCCGATCAAACTGGGATAAAACTTTCAGCTTCTCAGACCCCAATGCAACAGGCGCTACCACAGCGCTCGCGCTTTCAGTTAACGGGGTGTACCTTGCGAGTGCTTGCAAGGAGGGGATCTTAGTTTGGAGCACACAGACAAAACAAGTTCTTTGGCGGTGAGCAAAAGACATTGGCCCGGGCAAAAGTTTTTGATGTCTAAGTAGACATCCTGGCTCTCCCAACGAGTTGATTACACAACTTGCATTTTCACCTTCTCAAAACCTCCTTGCATGGGCAGATACAGGGGGAGTAGTGAGCTGGTGGAGAGATCTGATTCCTGCAGGCTCACCGGATCCTGTGAAAGCAACTACTGCGGGGGTTATGCAAGGGGTACCTGTCAAGCGCAAATCTACACCAACGTTGTGGGGGGATGACCCAGTTTACGAGGATAGCCGTGTTCCTGGAGCCGTCAATGATTACGGAGACGACTGGATAATCGATGATGTTGGGACTGGAATGGACGATGAGCATGGGGATCGGAGACCCATAGATACAGATGGGTTTGTGAAAGAAATGGGTATGTGTATTGCAGTAATATGTTATTCCTCCTCAGGTGACGTTTGGTAGTGAGCATTACGAAGGCACAACCGGCCTTCCAGCCAGGATCAACGCCAATGGATGGGAAGAAACGCTACCTTGGTAGGATTCCTGTCTTTGTCCACGAATGTATTGCTCACTGCGTGACTACTACTAGCGTACAACATGATTGGATGGATCGATGTCACAGATCAGGATACACACCATATTATCAATGTTGGATTTCACGACATCTCGACGCGCAAAAGCTATCACTTTTCGGATCCTTTTAAATACGATGCGGGTTACCTAGGCAAGCGAGCTCTGTGTCTCGGGTTGTCTAGATTTTGTTGATAGAGATCGCATAGGCGAACGTGGGGTGCTCCTTGCATGCCCTCCCGAGCAGGATCACCCAGCACGGGTATTATATAAGCCCTATGGAACCTGGTCTTCTCAGGGCGACTGGACTTATGTTCTTTCGTCGGGTCAACATGTCTGCGGTCTTGCGGCTGGAGGAGAAAGACCTATACGTTCATTGCGGAATTTGTCTTCATCTGGGGGAGACATTCAGGGCCAAGGGAACATTGTGATCGCCACAAGTGCTGGAGATCTTACATTCTTAAGCGGGTCTGGTCTTGAACGCATCGTACTGGGTCTGGAGGGTGAATACGTCACTATGGCTGCCGGAGAGGAATACGTGGTAGTGATACATAGACCAGGTGCCACTACCATCGATGGTAAGGAATTGACATATTTATATATTGTGTCGCGCTCAACCACTTCTACTAGGTTCACAAGGCTTGATGGCGACATTAATATCTTTTGATGAATTCGAGGTGATCCAAGCAAAACCACTACCAATATCGAAAGGCCACACACTTAAGTGGATTGGTATAACTGCTGAAGGGGTATGCGTCTACCGCCTTCACTGCTATACCATAGTAACACTTTGGTAGGCCCCTGCAATATATGATTCTGCAGGTTTTGTGCATGTATTGATCAACTTCCGTCGACCCAATCGTGCAACTTGGGCGCGCATACTGGATACAAATACACTTGAACGCAAACAAGGGAAGGATGAATCGTATTGGCCAGTTGGTTTGTCGCAGGATACTCTGACTTGTGTCATATTAAAGGTATTGGATATTTTAATCTGTGTTTCTAACGCGGAACCTATTTTCTGTCACAGGGTAGGCAAGAACACCCTGGGTTTCCAAGACCGCTCACACAGGAAATATCTGTTACACTCCCCTTTCGAAACAAGGATCCGGTTGAATCTTCTATTGAAGAAAAGTATGTTGATATTACATATACTTTACTCCACACTTATGTGGTTTAAGAGTTGCCCGAGAACGATTGCACATCAACCTCGCTCGTGATGCTCTAGGCGAAGAGTTGACCTCGACGGAGCTTGATAAGCGAGAAGTCGAACTCGATAAATTGATCATCAAACTCATCCAAGCGGCTTGCAAGGCGGACAAAGCACCTCGTGTCCTGGAGTTAACCAGACGTCTCCATTTCGTACACTCTATAGCTGCTGCCAGCCAGCTTGCAGGGTTCTACAAGCTACTAGGTCTTCAGGAGAAGATCGAGGCAATCAAGCAGTGGCGTGAAAATGCACCAAGCCAGACAGAGGAAGCAAGGGAACGGAGGCGTCATCTCGAACAGGAGGATTTCTGCATGGAACGACCAAAGCTACTGCAAAACTTCGATCCCCCTCCCAAGATCGAGAGGCCGGGACTAACGCGTTCGATAGGATTTGTTGAGCACTCAGAATTCAGTAGCTCGAGTGCACCGCGACTATTCGAGAGACGACATCTCCCGGTAGCGACACGGTCCACTTCACCTGATGGAAAGAGGAAGCGCGACGATGCAGACGAATTTACGTTGAATGGTTTCGACACGGATACCAAACGACGGGCAGTTGATGAAGTGGACATGAGTTATTCCTCACCCAAACGTGAGCAATTTCACGTAAGAGAAAGAGAAAGAAAACACTCAAGTGAGTTACAGGAGAGAATCCGTTTGCTCGCAAGTTGGTTGGGGACACAAAGAAGAATCCCTTTGCGCGAAAACCTGAGCAACCTAAACCGATCCAAAAGAGCGAGAGTTTTTTTAACAAAGTCGAAGCCGCTGAGATGATCGATCAAAGTAAACCTCGTGAGCTCCTCGTTTGATGGTTCCATATTATTTAAACACATGTTGTGACACCCAGGTGCCATTAACAAGAAGGGGAAAGACAAGGAGAAGAAGGACATGACCAGGCAGACAACGCTCTTCGGGCCCCCTTCGAAGCCACTGGCCGAAAAGAAGGGAAAGTCTTTGAAGAAAGGGGAAGGATCTATGGAGGCGTCGACACTGGCCCCTCAAATCGCTGATGTGGGCATGTCAGAAGTGCCGGCTCCATCAGAAGAAACCCAGGAGAGTGCAAGGACGACTACCGAGGTATCTGAAGACGAGATACTTATAGAATGGGAGGCATCTCCACCACCATCCCCTTGATATTCCCGGTACATACTGACGACGATGTCAAGATCTTATCAGGTTAGAAATATATCCTTGGGAACGGTGTGTTTCAATTGAGTAACAGTCCACGCTGAACACAAGCGAGTCGTCGTCCTGAGAAAGCCGAGGGGTTACTTGGAGGTATATAAATTGGTAGGGGAACGTAATGGTTAGCTACGACGTTTTATCCGTGCGAAGTCATGATCAGTCTCCGTTCGCACGTGTACAGTAATTGTCGGAAAAGATATCCACCCCCCCCGCTGAAACCGGTGTCTGCGCTCTCGTTGACCGCCATCATGTCTTTGTCTCCAACCGCCACGACGTCCAACAGTTCCGACCTACCCTCAAAACGTCGTCGGACGAACAGCATACTCCCAGCACACCCCAACGCTGAGCTGAATATGTCCCCGTCACCCGCTGCGGGATCGGCACACCCTCCATCCCAACCCTCTGCACACATCCCGAAGCGCGGTGCCAGGGCCTGCACCGCTTGCAGAAAGGGAAAAAACAGGTGCGAGGGCGAGGTACGCTCTCCGTCCTCCTGCGTCCCTATCACTCACTGGCCCGCCCTCCGTCCCGGCCCGGACCATCTCGGACAGCCACCATGTCGTCGATGTCAGCTGAGTGGTACGCCATGCGTCTTCGAGAAGCCAGAGAAGAAGAACGTCCAACTTCCAGCGTCTGTCGCCAGCGTGGAGTATGTCCGTCTCCGCAAACGTTGCTCTTCTCTCTCACATCCATGAATACAGGCGCTTGTCGCGCCTCGAGGGCCAGTATCTGGTAACTTGCAATCCATCTCTGTCAAGGTCTCTCCATCAACCTATTGTATGTCTAGGTTATGCAAAGTCAGATGATTGGAATGCAATCGTCGTTGGACCGTATACTGTCCGCGATACAAAGTCAAGGTCAATCCAACACTCAGCAGCCCGGTCACTCTACAAATATCGAACAGGGATCCGGCCGAGATACCGGCCCTTCTTATCCTCACCGTAACCGGTAGGTCGGATGCATTCAGGGTTGTGCATCATACCAACCTTATTCAAGCTTTCCCCCCCTTCCCGGCTTTGCTCCCCCGGTAAGTCTTGCGTACTTTTCAAAGACACAGCGTTTATCTATACGCGCAGCCACACAAGTACGCAGCGTATGGAATCATCCAGAACGCCGTGGCATCGTCAGAAGACGAATCCGATGAAACGCACCGCGCAACACTCAATGTGCCTATTGAGGCCCTTCAAGGTTTGGCCAACGCAGCCGCGGAAGCGGCGGCTGCCCCATCTACCATTCCTCCCATGAAACGGCAACGTGTGGAATCACTTCCGAGGAATGGATTTCCACACGTCATCGAGAAGGCAGGAATCTTCATTACCGTCTTTCGCCGAGTCTGACGAGCATTCTCCTAGGGACTCGTGGTTGAAGCAGAAGCTAGGGAACTTTACCACATGTGAGCTCTCATCAACCAAGTATGTTGTTATTCATTTTGATTTCGTAGCTTCTTTGCTGGCTGCCATATTTTTATCCCGCTCTTTGATCCAAACTACGATACGTTCGAGAGCCTCATGGAGCGTACACCATGGACTTTTGATTCTATTCTTGCCATTGCCTCTAAAATTCGCAGTGGGAATGCGCCCCTTAGCCCCACATTTTACAAATGCTTGGAAGAGGCGCAGGGAATCGCTAGATCCTCGTTGTTTGGCTCTGTGGTAAGGAAGGAAGCAGTCATGGGTAAGCGGTTTCGTGTTCATGAGACTTGATAGATTATGTCATGTGGCAGGGATGTTGCTTCTTGCCGCCTGGAGCACGAAAGGGTGGCTCCCAGGTGGACATGCTATGCGCATGGCACTGGATCTCGGTCTACATCGTGCGCTAGAAAAACTCGCCGACGAATCGGGAAGACCACGCTCCGAAGAAGAAGAACGAGACCTTGGTGCGTGAGGCCTGTTTGACGATGTGGGATTCAGCCAAAGGCCGTTCTAGTTGTATCGGCACGGATCTGGTTGTGCCTCTACTGGTTCGATCATCAGTGAGCTTTTTGGGGGCCGTCCTTTACACAATCTGATCGTTGCGGCCTAGAATGAGCTTAGGGACTGGTCGACCCATTGTTTTACGGGATGAATACTCTATCAAGTACTGCCGTCTTCTTCTTGCACACCCTATGGCATCACCCACGGATGTTCGGCTCATCTCGCTAGTTGAGTTGGTTGCCCACAAAAGTACGTCCCTCTTACTACCCGCATACCACATATTGTATGACGTCGCTGCGTAGCTCAAATATACGAGACCCTCGCACCGCTGAATGGTGAAATTAATCATAATACACTTGCCTTCATCCGCAGAGCCAATGTTGCCCTTGATAAGTGGTGGGCAGATTGTGACGAACTACATCGTAAACAGCCGTCGCAATGTGTCGAGCTCTGTTCACACACACCTCTAGGTCAGACCATGGATGAAGAATCCCTGCTACGCAAAATTCTTGCCAGCGAGTTAAACTATACCAAACTCTGGCTCGTATGCGTGGCTCTACGTGGGGTATCATGGGACAAGATGTCATTTGAGCAACGTGAGCTCGCTTTCCAGGCCAAGGATGCTGCGTCTAATTGCTTGTCCATCTTTCTGAGCTCCACTACTTACCGGTATGTCGTCTTGGTCGTCTTTTCAAACGGTATCGAGTCAAATATGTTTCAGAGCGGCCCTCCGTTACGCTGTGCCTGACAGCCTTGTCACTCTGGCTTTTTCTGGCTTATTCCTGCTTAAAATGGTCAACCTTTTTCCTGCCGAATTAGACTTGGAGGGGATAATAAGCCAGGTCGAACACTTGGCACAATTACTATCTGATGTAGCAGCGGAACGGTCAGACTCGGATGGTTTCTCGTTTTGAACAGCGACTCTCTGACGCGTAAAGTATCTAGTTATGCGCTTACGCTGCGTATCATGCTCGCAAATCTGCGCCGAAAAATAGGCATGCATCCTGGGATCGCTCCACCGATCCAGAATCTGCCTCCCCCGTTATTACCAGAAGGCATGGTCGGTCCATATGTTGACAAACATATGGGCCCACCCCCGTTGACAATGGAAGAACTTGGGTTCTCGTGGCCGGGCGAGCGCCGTATAGTGAACCCCTCTACGATTCCAGTATGGGTACAAGAGCAGGTATGTGACTCATTTTACCTCACTACTTGGCTACACAATTTCTCAGAGTCTCACGGACCTCGGCCTCCCTGTGAATGGATCTGACGGTATCTTTTTAAACATGTATGGAATAAATGGCTGGTCGGGGGACTTTGCACCCATGCCTGAAGCCTGGTGATCATTCTCACCCTCGGACTATTGTACGAGTAGGGTTGACGATCTTTTTCTTGTGCAATATCATGTTGTATCACGTCCCAACTACAGAACTCCGGAGGATCTCGAGAAGTACATAACCGGGTGCAATTCTGGCAAGGTAATAGGTACACGGCTGCGAGACGATGACGACTGAAAACTTTCACCCATCGTCCTCGTCGCTGTCTTGTTCTTGAAGAAACTAGGATTGTGAGCACAACTTTGAATATGAAGAAAAGAGCGGAAGACCCGTGCCTTGACAAGCGCCTCAGTACTCTTGAGGAAGTGTTGCCTCCCTTGAGGTTTGGATCCCTTTTGGTACCAATAGATGATAGCCTGATCTGAGATGCAGTCATTGTTGTACAAGACCTATACACGATGTGGTGAGAGTTGATGGCATGAACACCGTAGAGAGAGACACACCTTGAGGATTTGGGGAAATGCCTTCATGATTCGAGTGTCCTCATAGCAGTATACCTGGACTTGATTAATCAAGGCAACTTCAACCTTGGGCCCTTTGCAGAATGGCTCAAGAATGGGGGAGAATTTCTATTCGAAATGTAAATATAAGCCGGTGAGCTTCAAGAAAGGGTGGCACGTACCCCTACTTCACGCAGGGCAAGGCCCTCTATCTGGTCCGGCCGGGCACTCCAATCCACGGAAGCCATGAGACCCTGCCAGATACACACAATCAACTCTGTATCCGGGAGGGGCTGCTCCTCTAGTTTGTTCTGTATCGCTGAGATAATCTGATCCGCGCAAACCTGATCAGTGGTCCCAAGTAGCGAAGACAGGGACCACACGTACGTTCTCTACGGACTCACCGCGTCCAGAGATGCCCTTGAGTTCGGTTATGATACCCTCTTTCGCAATCGCGTATTGTCTCTTAGTGTACCACTCTGCCACCTGGGGGAGACCTTCCTTCCTGAAGAAATCATCAAGTGTTTTACCATCTCGACGGTTGGGAGGGAAGAAGAGAAGAAGATCCTTGATGTTTCCTCGCTTAAGTGAAACAGAAAGGTGATCCATTGACTGATCAGCCAGATAGGCGCGGAATATTATAGCAAGAATGGTGACTGACGCGTCTAAAAAGATGGTCACGTGGTCAATAATAGCACAAAAGACGCCAGTTACAAACCATCTTTGACGAGCTGATCCTTCGTAAGGCTCTGTAGACAACCAGCGCTGGCGATGCCTTGAGACAGAAGGAGGCCAATGGTGATGGCGAGCTTGTCACGCTGATTGACAGACCAGCGATTGATATATTGGAGGAGACTAGGAAGAGATCGCTCCTCGAGAGGTTTCTGAAGATATTTATATCTAATAAGGATGAGGCGCAAAATAATCGGGGCATGTGGTGCGGTGTACCTTCTGATGACCTTATTGAGCACTTCGACATATTTCTTCAGCTCTTCCACTGATACGGGGTCTTTCGCATTGAAGATTGTGAAGGGAGATGTGGGCGCCCCATCATCAATGTAGGAACCGCCGGGCTGGACAAGACCGCCGACGAGGATGATTTCAAAGAGCGCATCTGCATATTTCAAGAACTCGAGTGTGGACCCAGCCTGTACGAGCTTTGTAGCAAAAGACTCAAAATCGTTCTCTGGGACCGTTTCCAGATGCTTATAAAGTTGATCTCTAAAGACTGGAGCCAGATGTGAGCGTAGATAATCTTCCCGAGCGCATAAGACTGGCCTGTTGGCTCGTGCTTCGCTTGTGCTTTAACTGCGCCTTTCCTTGCCTTTATCTTTACCCCCTGTAGCGAAGGCTTTGCAGTGGTGGATTGCTGAGACATCCACAGTTTTCGAGGGTATCGAAAAAGGCGGACAATCAGATGAAGGTGGTCGGGGTAGAAGCAGAGGTGAAGGTGTCGATAAGCGATCTAGGGTTGCACGTGACCAGACAAATCACTAGCATCTCTTTCGCATCCACGTCCATCTTCAATGGCGACCCCTCGCTTTTCAGACTCCCCGAACGCGCGTTCAAAGTCGATCACCACTGCGGATGGTCTAGACACATTCGGGGTATGTTTCTTCAGGTCACACGACAGCCAGGACAACGCTCATCCTGTATATCACAGATCCTTAACCAGCACTCTATCGGAAATACCGCTTTCCAAGTAGGTGTGTCTGAGGACAAGGGCACGCGCAGGTACATGGAAGATGCGCACTCCTTCGTTGTTGACTTTGCCGGTGTCAGAGGACAAGGATTCTTTGCAGTGTTTGACGGTCATGCAGGAAAACATGCCGCGGAGTGGTGCGGCCAGCATTTTCACGAGGCAAGTACTACGACTATTCCTTTAAAACAGCTATCCTCATCCTATTTGTATGCCACAGTATCTTCTCGACTCCTTACGCACTTCTTCTTCGACTACCATACCTGACGTCCTTAATGAGACATTCCACAATGTTGACAGACGTATATCTCGCCTCTGTGAGGAATCTGATGGAAAGATTCACTCGGGTTGTACGGCTGTGACTGCTTTTTTGCGTATCGAGGATGCAGAGGGTCGACAATCATTCCTCACGTCACCGATCGCCGCTCAACCATCTGCTGTAGCACCAGGCACAGAAGACATCAAAAGTTCCGGAAGCGGTTCTGAATCTCCCACCAGCGAGTCGGGAGAAGAACCGTCCGGATCGAGCAAGAAAAACAAGAAGATCAAGACGGGATCACCCACTGGTCGTTTTGCCCGCGCTCTGAAAAACCTTGGCGGGGGTGGCAGCTCGCCCCCACCTTCACCCAGCACCCCATCGTCATCTACTGCTCCAGTAAATCGTACAATCTTCACTGCTGTTATATCGCCTCCCCCATCGCTCCGCCGCGTGCTTTACAGTGCCAATGCGGGTGACGCAAGAGGGGTCCTTTGTCGGGCAGGAAAGGCTGTACGCTTAACGTATGATCACAAAGGTTCTGACAAACAAGAAGCAAAACGTATCATGGACGCGGGCGGGTTTGTCATGAGCGGACGTGTCAATGGCGTGCTGGCGGTCACAAGATCTTTGGGTGACTCATCCATGAAGGAATTTGTCGTTGGCTCTCCATATACTACCGAGACGCAACTGTGCGACGACGACGAGTTTGTGATCCTGGCGTGTGATGGGGTGCGTACTGTTAAATATACCCTTGCCTATCGGTCCATCTAACACAGTTGAAGTTGTGGGATATTACGGGCGATCAAGGTGCGATCGACCTGATAAGGAACATCGAGGATGCACAAGAAGCGAGCCAAACACTCGTTCAACATGCACTATCGCGACAGACTAATGATAATGTGACCGTTATTGTCATCCGCTTCAAGCGTGCTACCCCCCAGGCCAGTGTGTAGATTTGTATACGCGTGGCCGTTTACTTACTCTGGGCCATTTCATGTCGTAATTGTAAAGTACCCGTCTTGTTTGTCTCTTTTTTTTTCTTGCCGTGCATCCCACACGTTATTTCACAGCATCCAATTTATTCCCAGTGTTGATCATTCACGCGGAGGCAACGACGTACTTGAAAGATGTGGGTTACATCTTGAGGCTAAGCAGTTGGTCTAACGGATGAAGTTCCCTACCAACCCATCATCTACTTAGATGTAGTGAACTGTGAGGGATGATCCACGGGTAGAGGTAAAAGTGCGCGCTTTGCCATTCTGCTGAATGTTAAGGAGAGTAGCACCGTCGGGGGTGTAAGTGCTACTCGGCCCAGAAGCAAAGGCGTCGTTGAACGTCACGCTTCCAAAGTTGGCGAGGGGAACAGGTTTACCATCCTGCTCCACAGTTCCAACGATCCACTCAGCATCCTGCCCACAAAGAGGGGTGTTAGACACGAGGTCCCTCTTGGTTGTCTGGTCTGTGGTCAGGTTCTCGACGATTACAGTGCCAGAGGTCATGGAGGGGGCAAGAACGGTGGTCGTGATAACATCGCCAGCAGAGATGGTGATGTCACGGAGATCCAGTTTTTCGCCAGGGTACCACTGGTACCAGGCTTGTCATGAGGTAACAATGAAAATCAATCCTGACTGAGCATCCCAGTTCACTCACCGTCGTATATCTCCGCTCCACCAGCAGCCGTGAAGTCGACACCAGTCCGGAGGATAGCGTTTCCACAGTTGTAACCATCGATACCAACCCAAGCGGAAGCAGCACCGTCGTTGTCCGTGTTCAGAGTGGGGACAGTGAATGTAGCTGTCACAGAGGAGAAAGTTCTCTATTTTCCAAAAGATGAGACTCTGGACAATAATGACCCGGATGATACGGACAGAACTCTGCGACCAGACAGCACCAGCCCATTCATCTATGTTGGAGCCACCAGCACGCGAGTCGAAACTCTCGCCAGAAGATGGAAGAGCAACAGAGGCAGAAGCGAGTAAAAGGCTGGTGAAAAAGGCGAACTTGGGAATCATGGTGGAGACGGGGTACACCTGGTGCGAGTCTTATTGGCATGTTCGGTTCGTTATAACTTGCACATACTCGGTTCGCTACTTTCGCATTTACGGGATGCTTCTGATCGAAATAGATATTAGAGACTGAAGCGAGGAGAATTTTCCCAAACGAGGACACATTGCCAACTTTCTTGCGCATGACCCCATGACCAAGTGAGCATTAGTTCCTCTGAATATTTGAGCGTTCCTAGTAGCTTGGAGAGGCAATACACCAGTGAGCTTCTGCCTCAATTAATGACGGTGGCGAGACGAATTTACCTAAACGGGGACACATTTAGATGTACCCAAAGCACCGAGTAACGCAAATTGTTTTAAAAAAGCCGGTATTATTCGGATACTGGTAATCTGTGTTTCAGAGCATCTTCGCCCTTGAGTATCTCCGCCACTAGACAATCGTAAGTATCTTCGTTTCTAAAAGAATCTGAAGGAATACTTTCTGATGGTGGACCGGCATTAATCATCCCCTTCTATTCGCCACTACATGGCACAGAGGAGGTACGGTTCTACATTTGAAGCTTTGCGAGCCAGAGAAGTTCCGAAGGAGGCTAGACAAAGCGATCAGTACATATGAACTGGAGACGAACACTTGACCGCTCTCCTCATTGTCAACGATATCGGGACCAGCATCAGTAAGTAGGGCCACCTGACGCTATGACGATCCACGCGGGCATTCTATTCGCAGAGAGCACTGGTGGACGCGAGATACTTGGTGACGGTTTGGCCGTTGGTTAGGTTTTTGATGGCTGCTACACCAGAAGCCGGGGCGATAACGGTGGTCCTGACATCGGATTCTGGGAGATCATTTCACCTCCGCAACGCCATAGCAGTCTAGTTACTGGCCCTCCCAGCCTACCCTTTGCGCGGGCCTCGATGAATAGCAAGAGATACCGCATGCATGGACGGCCCTTCCATTGCAGTAGTCATGGAACGATATTTGACTAGCGTCGTCCTTGCTGCAAGCTTTCTCTGCATGATTAAAGAGTCTCTAGACCAGATGATACCGGACGCATCTGATTCTTCGCAAGGGATATGACCAACTGCCATCAATCGCTACTGGCACGTTGAGATCGCGCAGTGTAAGTTTGACGACGCTGGGGGAGGCATTAATCGCCTGACGGATGCCCACGCGTGTGGTACTACGAGCTCCCTCTGCCTGGTCGCGCCGTTACTCAAGGAATGGGTTGGAGCTGGATTGCGAGTCGTCCACAACGTGCTATCATCAAATTCATCTAGTATGCGACCATACCGAGCTGCGGCCATTCCCAAGTGTTAGTCGCCAGCACAAATCCAGTGGACGGAAAAAAAAAAAAGGTAAACGTGGAAGTCAAAGAAAGCCAAAGGAAACAAATGGTATATATGGACGAAATCCGCTAATCTCCCCCAAAACCTGCCGCCAACCCGTCGCCCATTTAAAGGTAGTTAATTGTGAGGGATGACCCATCGTTGGAGGTGGAGGTGAGTACTGCACCCTGGTCAATGTCGAAGATGTTGGCACCAGAGAGGGTGTAAGTGTCGATTGAACTAGAGGCAGTGGCATCGGTGAAGGTCAAGCTTCCAAAGTCGACGAAGGGGACAGGGGAACCGTCCAGCGTGAAGTCTTCAACGATCCACTCGGCATCCTGTTGGCAAAGAGGAGCGCTGGACGTAAGGTCTTGGGAGACGGTCTGATTGTTGGTCAGATTCTCGATGACCGCTGTGCCAGAAGTTGTAGAGTAGGCAGTGACGGTGGCCCTGATGACGTCGCCCGCAGAAATGGTGATCCCAGAGAAATTGTACTCGTGGTCGGGGAGCCACTCGTACCAGGCTTTTTAATGAATGAGCTGTGAAAGTCAATTCAGAGAAAGTATCTCATTTCACTCACCAGCGTACGAGGCCTCCCCACCAGAAAGGATAATTTCGATACCAGTCTGGAGGATAGCATTTTGACAAGTGTCACCATCGATACCAACCCAAGCAGAAGCAGCACCGTCGCTGCCTGACGGGGTGGGGACCGTGAATGTGCCTGTCACAGTGTTGAAAGTGCCCTGTTTGTCAAATAATGAGATCCTGATCATCGACGGTGAATCGGGGCGGCACGAACCTCACTCTCGGACTGGACGGCACCGGCCCAGTTGGTGCTGTAACTTACATCAGAGGTACCGTCGTCAGACGACTCAAAATGACTATTTAGTCGGGACTGATGATGCCCGCGACGGCGAGAGGATGGAACAGCCAATGCTGCGGAGACGAGTAAGAAACCAGAGAGCAGGGAAAGCTTGGATACCATGGCAGAAGTGAGGAAGTTGTGGATCGTTGATGGAATAAAGACTTGCAGGAGAAGGCGTGTTTATATGTTCAGTGACATCCAGATTATTCTCCTGAAAAGCCATCAACAAGTATGGTCTCACTACGGAATGACGTTGAACGTCAATCGATGACCCCGTGAAAGCGTGGCTTGGTGATGAAACACATATTTGGACGTCGCGTTAACCATTTCCCTTTATTTCCGGTTTGAAACAAATTTCTGGCCTTGATGGAGAGTAGAATCATCCGTACGAGAGAAGTATGTTCAGTGGGAAATCGATTGAAAGTGGCAGCCAATCGTAAAATTGTTTCTAAACGCAGACCCGACGCAAATCCGCCCACGTGGACACGATTCAGGTCCTGAGGAAAGGGGACTTACATGCGATTATGACCTGGTACATCGTGGTCTCCACCGCAAATGCGGTTAGTAACTGGGGCTCGTGTCACTGGTTAGCGACTTCGCCCATGCAAAGGCTACTCGTACCAGTCTTGACAAATTTGGTGTGCTTGCCGCGATGTAACGATGGGGATGAGATATGGCAACTATTCCAAGTACTACGTACCACATGCCACGATTTCCCATACAAGCGCCTCACAGGTCATGAGGTCATGATCTCTTTCCTTTTTTCCCTCTTGCCGTGTTGAGCACCATCCCCCCCAGCTCCACCTCGACTTTCTTGTCGCTTTCGTTTTTTGGCCTTTTCGTTCCGTTCTGCCTCTTCTTTGGCGCGGCGTTCTGCCTTTTGGGTCGCTCTGGCCTCCTCTGTGAGCTTTGCAAGGTATGTAAATCCATCATCATCACTCTCTTCATCATCTGGCGCTTCTTCACCACCGTCGTCATATGCTTCGTCTTCCGATGTCTCATCCACGGGGTGAGCAGAAGAGGATTCCTTGTTGACTTGCGAGACATGTTCAGGGGAGAATGGATCCGGTTGGATAGACCCTTGTAGTGACAGCATCTCGTTCGCGATTGTCAATCTGTCAAATTACAAAATTCAACAAGGTACCGTAGAAAAGCACAGCCAAACATACCCTATCACCGTGAACTCAAGGTAACCATCGGGGTCGCCAAGTTTCGTGCCTGTCAGGTGGTGGACCCAGCGACCATTACTTTCTGCTTCCTGAATGGTTTCGCATGCGTCTGTCTCTATGGAATCGTTCATCTCTATATCTGCTTCCTTGTTACCTCCACCCCAGGCCCTTCCTGCACCAAACTCTGGGTCGTTCTCTGCAGGGCCATACTCGAACAACCACCGATCCTGCGGGATATGATGTCGAGGGATCGAAACATTGAAGGTGCGATGTACAAGCAGGGAGATATGATCGGGGGAGTACAGGTTGACTTTACCCACTGTACAAAGTTCACATGGGGTGATAAGCACAATGTATGACTACAATCCAAGTGCGAGATCGAAAAGAAAGCCACATGCCTAGTTTCATGGAGACTTGAGGCCCCCAGACGGTAGCATCAAAGCTCACGTTACACACGGCAAAAGGGCAGTCGCCATGTATACTTGCGGTCTTGCTTAGGAACTGTATGTTTGAATGTGCCAGGAGGACACCTTGCAAGGACGGTATATATCTGCCCGTCGATAGGGTAGGTGTAATCATCAATTAGTATTTATTTATCAACAAGGTGGATGTGCAGTCACAGGTGTCAATGCTCACCGCATGACCATGCTGTCCAGCATTTCCTCCACTCCGGCGCGCAGATTAGAGGCAAATACGGGGGGGATCGAGAGTACGACGCTCGCGTTGATGATGCGGAACTCACTCAGATTGTCCGACACGCGTGATTTGCCCTTGTCTTTGGAAGATGATGGTTTGCGCTTTCGCGATAGGGTATCTTCTGAGGCTAATTGGGTCGCTTCCTTGTGTCTTTTGTGTCTTTTCTCCTTCTTTTTGAGATTTGAATCGGCACCTTCTGTTGGGTGGTGCTTGCGCTTTTTGGACTGAGAGCTCGACATGCTGGTCATCGCTAACCATGGCTTGTAGGTGTATCGAATACTTTTTGACGGTCACGTGATACCTTTGTCTTTTGACATTTGACTTGATGGTGCGTGTGTCTCTGGCCAGACACTAATATACCACTTACAGCCCCATGTAGTCCGCACCGAGGCTCATCGGGCAGATTCTCTTAACTGGTGCACAAATATTCGGCAAGGCCATCATCGCTGCCGGAAGACAAGCTGTTCAAAGTAAGACGCCGCCTTGCATCGAGTTTCATGGTGTTATTAACCGTGGTTCAATCATCCGTGTTTGCCATCTGTATCTCCATTCTCTCTTAGATGCCAAGCACCGTCCAGAGGCTCTAAGCTCCGACGTTGGAGGCATACGCAATGCCACCTCTGGTTCGTTGACCGACAAGCTGACACGCGAGCACCGTATGACGTTGGATGAGGCCCATCTCATTCTGAATGTAAAACGTGGGGAGCCCATGGAGAATGTCACGCAGGCGAGCATATGCCTTGTCGTTTGGGAGTGCACCAGTGTGGCTAACCGTATCACTCGCTCAGAACTATGACCACTTGTTCAAAGTAAACTCTCCTCGACCTGCTCCAGATCCACCTGCAAGTGGTTCACGGGCCGGTAGGCCGCCACCACCACCTGCACATTCGCATTACCTCCAATCAAAGGTGGTTCGTGCGCGTGAACGAATAGAGGCTGAAATGCGCATCCCTCCAGAGGATACGACCACAAAACCTGGAGCTGAGCCAAATAGCCCGGGACCAGGATCAAGTTAAACACCCCTTGTATCTTACTTCACGATTATTCCCTACCAGCTGCTAGATAAACACTATCCCCATTCATTTCTCATATTCAAACCACAAATTCATGATGACTAATGAATAAGCATTACAGACGATACACATTAACGGATTTCGAGTTTCGTGATCAAAACCCAGACCATAAGGATGCAAGCAAGAATAGTCTGACCACTGTAACATACTCAAGCGAATCGTCATCCATCATTCCCCCTTTCCCTGCAGCTGTTGCCAGGCGTGAACTTCTCTCCTCCGGGAAAGCCACTGGAAGAACGGCAGAGCAATGCACGAGACAGCGATCCATGCAAACTGTACGCCAAAGTTGAGACCAACTAGAAACGCGGTAAGAACAATCCTCTTTGTAGGTGTTGGACGCACTCTGATTTTTCGTGTTGAAGACGACCGTGCGGACAGTGTTTGAGACGTTGTAAAACGGCATTGCATAGCCATATCGAAATACGATGGGGAGTATTTCAATGGGATAGTATGACACCGACACATTAACTGCGCGAGGTGAGCCGTTGGACAGGTCTTTGGAAACAGTGACCTACCGATGATCCACAGGACAAGAAAGACTGGGACGAATGCAATTGTCATGAGCGTGATCATGGACTCTAACGCGAATCCCCTGTTGGTACATGAGAATGGGTGCTTGGAAAGGGACGAGAAACGTGCAGTGCTGCCATCGCCATCCAAGACATCATCCAATAAATAACGAAGCCACCGTTATAGCTATGCAAGAATCAGCACGCGGCCTTGCGGCAACAGAACCGACATACAATCGTCCGAATGGGACCCCGAACGCGAGACTCAGCAAAGCGTACACGAGCTGCAAACGTGTGGGTCTGAGAAAAGCACACAGGTGATTGGCTTACCGAGATGAAAAAGTATAAAATAAAAGGCCAGAGCAAGCGCATCAAGATCAATGACCTCAGCGTCAGACGTCTACCGAATCCGCTTCGATTGTCCGCAGCCAAAAGATGGTTCTGAAGGAACACATTTCAACTAGCCGCAAGGCAGACCCTTTGGACCAGACTCACCGTTAATATGAACTACATAGCAACCGGTCAACTTCTGGAACAAGTGGCAAAGGACGTCTTACCGCCAGGATCATGAGATAAATAAGTCCGACAAAGTCAACGGCAGATGCCCTGGAAAGGGTTAGTCGCCACTCGCCCCACATGTGCAAAGAAGGCGAACACAGGAACATCAAACGGCCTGAGGTCGTACACTACGTAATTGACCGGCATCGTCACGAGGGATGGCGCAGTGTTCATCAACCCAGCAAGGTTTGGATTCGGCGCCAACTGTCTTGCAAGATCGAGACTGATTGTCTGCGTGATATTCGTGAGGATCAAGTTCACCTATAAACTGTATGATCGAAAGTCCAACGTGCAACAAGTCGCTTGCCATTGGAGAAATGACGGGGCGGCTGGGAGAAGCCTCAACGAATGTTACGTTAAGTACCTGTATCCATGCTCACTACACGGCTTCGTTCCTTGCGATTGTGAGGTATGCACTGATTGCATTAGAGGTATTGTATGTTGCATCTATAGAGTTTATTGCCGAAAGCAAATTGGAAGTCGCGTTTGGGTTGACTAAGACATGCTTGGTCAGACAACTAGGCCCCGATGTTCCTTGGAGAGGGTACGCACCTGTCACGGCTACCCAACAGCGATGATTCAAAAGGGCCTCTTGGACGTCCGATGGTCCGTTCGGGAACTCTGAGGGATCCTTCACCAACCACGATAGTTGTGTCTTGCCGTGCAGCGCCGAGAATTCCTCCATCACTGCATGGCCAATCTGTCCCCCGTCGAAATCCTATCGCAGGCGGCTTAGCGAGTGCGCGTGAATTGTGCGTTCAGGACTTACTACGACATACCCAGATAGGTTATGAATATTTCCGGAGGATCTCCCAAGAGCTGCCCAATAGATCGACAGGATTGCAAATACAATGAACACAATGAGGCCGACAGCCATGAAACTCAACCTGAGCCAGACTTTCCTGGCAGTAACGGTGCCCTTGTCCATGTCGAAAAGTTCATGGGAGAACGGTGGGTCCTGTATTCAAATCAGTGCGAAATGCGGGAATGAGAACATCGTCGTACCGGTTCATTCACCGCGGTATAATCAATGTTATCATCAGAGTCGGGCTGACTTGGTGGGTTTACTGGCGACACCTGCAACGACATGGTAGGAAACAAAAGAACTAGGAGAACTTTGCATGACACTTTCTCGCGTCCAAATTAGAATGATCGAGACTTATTAAGCCACGCTTTCTAAGGGGTTCAAACATACCGCTGACTGAGACGAGAATGCTAGATTCGGTATCAACGCCGATCCATGCTCGCAATAGCGGTGCACGTCCAAAAGAATGTCGGTATTGCAATACATGGTGGGGTTGTCACTATCAGCTCGTCCAATATAGAATATCACATTACGATTCACTACCTTGAATATTGTATCCTCCCCTTGTAACCTTAATAGGAGAATGTTATAAGAATCACCGTCTTTGTCTCCGCCTGGATTTCTTTGGTGGTTCGTCATCAATTTCAACTGGGCGCTGACAGACTGGACATCGGCCGGAGACATCAGTTAACCATGGGTCAATGCAAGTTTTCTGTCTAACGTTTCAGAAACATGTGAATAGGAAGCATTGGGGGCTCACGTGGAAGACATGACCACAAGCCAATAGACGTAATGGTTGGGGCCCTTCACCAGCATCTTCGAGCCGAGGCAGTGCATCTCGCTCCTCCTCGGTGATGTTCTCGACTGGGATCACTGCCTCGTCCGCGCGAGGTGTTGGTGGGGCTACATCTTCCTTATCGGGATCTTGATGAGCAACCGCAGAGAGTCTTCTCGGCTCTTCAAAATCCATCAAACAAATTGCACACGCAGCGCGATTGCCTTCTAGCCTGACAAAGGGATATTCGCATTGCTCCCAATTATCTTCCCATGTCTCGGGTTCTTTCAGCGTATCAGACATTGAAATCTTGGTATTCAGATGCCTAGTATTCGCATCTGTATTATCCTTCTTCGGACTCTTTCTGCGGAAGAAGGCGAATCTTTTTCTTGATGCAAGGATGGGTGGCTTTGGAGGATAGGTGTGGATAGGTTTCGGTAGGGAAACGGGCGCTGACGTGTCATCGGGTGGTGGCGGGATATAGATGACAAGCGGAATACGATCGACAAGTGATCTTGGGAGTTTCCCGATATCGGGTTTGATGTAATGTGGATTCTGTAACGGATGGCGCCCCAGGCAAAGCAATATGATGCTGTAGAAGAGCTGCAAAAAATCAGCTTCTCTAGGAACCAAGGTTCGTCACGAGACTGACCATAATGAATGGTAAAACCATAAACACCAGAAAACCAAAGAGAATGACTTCCAAAACGAGTAAATACATGGTACACAGAATTCCAAAAGTAAGCCACCAGACAAGAGGGGCGGAAAGACGGCATGAGTTTACTGAAGTATACTCGAGAATGTGTGCGGTTAGGAACCATGTCAAGGTGAACATTGACAAAAAGAGAGACAGCCTGGCACCGAATCAGTTTTAGCTGCGGATGAAGGATAGGTTAACAAACCGCGCATAGATATGATTGTACGGTACTGGTGGATCTTCTGAGTTGGGGGCTGGCGAAGTTCCTCTGTCTTGTTGTCTTCGATTCCTTGGGTCTCCAGGACGCGCGGCAAGTTGAGACTCGCCTGGCTGCGTTGTAGACTCCGAGTCTTCCCGTGGGGCGCTATCCCTATACCTTGATGAGGAAAGACGGCTCATGATGAAACACTGTCAGCTCACGCTGCCCGTATGCGAAAATAGTTCCAACACGTCAACCCAGACGACACTGCGAGTCGTACTAACCAGAGACAATTCCAGGCAACCAATGGTCGTCCACAGGCGTGAATTTGCTCGACTGTGTCATCCTGCGGGCTTTTAATTATTGAAGCAACGCTGAGGAGTGCTATGACGGCGGCGCCCTGGTGAATCCACGAGTATAAGAAGAGAACTGTGGGAAGAGGGGAAACAAACCTGCAGGAAGTTATAGATCAACGTTCCGACGAGCGACACCAATGCCTTTCTAGTCCTGGACGCATCTGGGCCCATACCCAACAACTCTTTCACTCTCTGTATGAACGACCGTGGAAGTCGCCTGCCAGGTTGAGCGGGTGCTTGGGGTGTTCGAGCACCGCTAGGGGTTTGGTTGGCCTGCCTAAGCCAAGAAGGTGGTCTTGCGGACCATCATCAGTGATCGACATAGGGGACGGTTTAAAATCTGATTTACTCTGCGAGTTCAGCATTATTTGGGGAGGAAGGGGCAGTTTCGAGGCCACGCTGAGCCGAGCGACGATAGGACGCAGATATCTGGGCCCTTGCGGGTTGGGTCACCGTGGGGATGTCCCCGGTGGACTGGGTGCGGCGGAGCGATTGTGAATCGAGTGCAGGAGTGTTAGACATGGTGAACGTTTGGAGAGAGGGAGCAACGAGGGATGAGGTTCGGGGATTGACGCCTGCGCGGTGCGTGTACTAATACCTGAAAGATCGAAGAGAGCTGTTGTAGCCCGCCGCCTCGTCGCACATCCAAGTCGGGGCCGATCACGACTGCGCAGCTTTCCGCCCTTTAGACAGAGCCAGAGAATGAAAACTTTTACTGGGACAAGTTGTCGCGGCCACGGAGGATGGTTCAAGTCGCCCTCACGCAGCACACCGTTTATTTATGTACAACCCACAAAAGTAATTCTGTTCACACCTCCTTCTAGAATTCATGATCAGGCTCGTTACTTTCGACGCACTTCATACACTCATTACGCCCAGAAAGCCCATCCATGTCCAATATTCAGAGGTTTTCGCGCCATTCCTGGGTGTTCTGAATCCAAATGCCGTACGGTGTTCGTTCAAAGCCAGTGGGTTACCTTGTCCAGCGATTTGAATCTAACGCACCTGCTTCGAGGCCTGAAACAGATACAGAGGGACAAGCCTGCCTACCACGGCCCACTCGGTGCTCACGGATGGTGGTCTGAGGTTATTAAGAGGACAGCCATAGGAGCTGGAGCTGACCCGCAAGGTATGCGGCCATTTCGTCTCCACACCAGAAACGCATGGGCGACAGGATGCAAACAGCCGTGGAATTGTCCCTGAACAAAATCGTGCCCCGGCTCATGGATCGTTTCAGTTCCAGCGAAGGATACAAACTGTTTGATGATACACTTCCCGTACGTATGTCGACGCATGCCACTACCACTCTGTCTGGCGTCTAATGTGGACGCCCCAGTACGTCAGTTGCAAGAAATGAACGTTGGTACAGCACTCGTCAGCAATTCAGATGCGAGGATGCGTATGTTTTCGACTATGTGATCATGGTCTGGGTTGTGAGCTACCTTTACAGGTCTCGTCCTCGCCGATCTCGGGATATCCTCGTTTCTGAACCCTCTTGTCCTGAGTGAGGAGGAAGGGGTCGAGAAACCGGATGCAGAGATTTTCCGACGCGCATGCCAGCGCGCGACGACACGTCCCGACCAGAGTGTACACGTCGGGGATGAACTCGAATGGTAAGTCCCGCCGGTTGGGATTATGCGCTGATTTGAACGTGACTGTATGAAGCGACTATCATGGGGCCAAGCATGCTGGAATGCAAGCACGTTTGCTTACACGACCTGGAGACGAGGAAGAGAAGAGAGGGGATAAAGACCTACGGGATGTCCAAGTTGTGACCAGCCTAGACGATGTCGTTGACTGGGTGAGATCGCAGAGGAGAGCGTAGATTACTCTTTCCGGTACACACGTGTGATGCTACAAAGAGCCACTGTCTGACCACAATCCGTCCTTGGGTTTTAAATAGTCCATTCTCATCACCGTTTTCTCCCTGGGTAAGACAATGTCTTGGACGCGTTCGCCCTGCTTGAGCATGGTCCAGCGTATGACACGGGGGTCTTGTCGAAGTCGGAGGGCCAAGGCGTTGAGCGTCCGTGGGGAGGTGTCAAAGTACATGGTCCAATAGCTGGATTGGCAGTGAGCGAGGACGGTGTGACAGGTGAAGCACACTCACTCCCCGATCGACTGGCTTTTTTTATGTCGCCTCATGCGCTGTGGGAGGGTGTGTGTTCCCCAAAACTCGATGTTACGAACGACACCGCCGTGGTCGATGAGATGGCGTGCAGACATCGTCACCAGGTCCTTGATATGTCGCTGGGCCGTGTTAATGTTGATTTGCTGTCCATGAGAGCACGCACATATTCTCGAAAGTGGGCTGATACACACAGCATCTTGTAGAAGGGCATGGTGAAGAGGATAGTAAGTTCTTAGTCAGCAGAAAGACACCCATTGGCTCTCGGCGGTTTGGGTTTCATTTCCGAAATACGAGCTGGTGAGTGTTCGTGGTCGATTGCGGCCGGGTTGATAAATTGACTGGTACGGTTGACGTTGCGATAGCCACGGAGGAGGATTGGATTGAGAATTGTCCTTCTCTGGTCATCCTCCTCCCCTTCCGGGTACTGTACGTCAACATGAATCCCCGGTACTTCCTTTTCGATTTCCTTCTTAAACCTCTCTTACGGGCACGGGATCCTTTTTCGAGCTTCATCCTTTTCCCCCATCATGGCCCCGTCGCTGCACCCAGCAGCAGAGACAATCGCACGTCCCCCCCGTCTACAGCCATCCCCATCCCTCCCAAATCTTCGGTCTGTCCTTTCAATCTCGCTATTTGGCTCGTCTGACTCCCACGCAACACAGCGCGCGCAACACTGCATCTGACACGCACTCGGCGCGTCTCCAGCAAACTGCCTCCTCGTCTCAAATGCCCTCCCTTAACCCCGCAAAATTATCGACAAACATCTCCGCAAAAGACCCTGATCCAAAACGATCCCATCACCACACCAAGAATCACCACTATCTGACGCCCCCTCTTACACCCGCATCGTCGCTCAGGAGCGACAGTACAGATCCGGATTCAACTGACCCTTGCACCCCCGGTGACAACCAATCCGCCTCTCCCCCACGGCCTTTTTCTACAGATTCCGCCGAAAGCCGTTTTTTAATCGTGATTTAATCGCTGCACCCAATCTGGTTCGAACTGACTCCGATAACAGATTGGCAACGTTCCAAACGACCTTGCAGAGGACGTCATTGGTTCGTATCTCCACTCGCTCGCAGCCCTTCCGGATGACTCTTCTCCCGCTCGCGCGATCTCAAGCACCGGGAGCGTCATCCAGTCTATATATTATCGCTTCCAGGAAAAACGCGCCATCATCCTCGCTTTCTACGATATACGTGACGCACAGCGAGTCAAACGCCTCGTAGAAACCAACGACCCCGGTCGATTCCTCGATGTAGACGCCGAACAGACGTTTGCTCATGGTGGCGCAGTGGGTGCCCCATGGACGGAGGCACTGACTTGTCTGTTCGTGGTACCAGATCATTTCCTACAGGTAGGTCTTGTGCATTCCCTTATACCGTGTCCTCAATTTTCCCAGCTCCTTGGCCAGTCAGCGTCAACCGTTGTGACACAGACAGAAGGTGCTTTTGGTGTGTCAGTGGACGGAATGATGGCAGAACGTGACCACAACTACTCTGGCTGGAGCAGAGCCCGTTTCTTCGTCCCCGTAAAACTCAAAAGCGTCTTGGCAAAGTACGGCGAAATCAAGTCATTCCACCTCCTCAAAGAAGACGAGGAGAAATCTAATCAGGTATGTTCTCCCGCTCGACTGCTTCCGATCTATCTCCCTGTTACGTTTCCTTACCGCGTCTGACCATTTTGTGCACCAGTCGTTCATCGTCGAATACTACGACATCCGTGCGGGAGACCTGGCTTGGGAGAGTCTGAACGGACGTGTAGTTGACAACATGAAACTCCGGCTTGTCCCACGAGACGTCCTGCGTGGTGGGTATAACGGGCCACGGGACTTGGAAAAAGAAGATTTGGTTGGTCTAGAAGGTCATCTCGGAGGTGGACTTGCCGCGGAGCCGAATACACCCACGGCCTCCACGTATTTATCCCAGTCGCAAACGATTACGGCCTCGAGTGGCGTCCCCTTTCCCCTTCTGAACGACGCTGGAGTCTGTGACCAGCCAGGACCTTGTCAACACGAGGGAACTAGCCTTGACACGGGCTCAGTCGTCATTGGCCATAAGTCGTCCATTCCTGATCGCCAAAAACCCATCATTCGTTATCCCGTGGACATCGTTGAACCCCCCACGGACGAAACGCTCTCCGTTGGCAATCTGAACGAACGTACTGGCGCCTTTGCTCCCGATCAACTTGGTAGACGTGGATCGAACAACCTCCTTTTTGACGCCGTTCGTTCCCGCACTCATCACAGGCTGGCGGAAGCGGATTTCATGCGAACTGCCAATATGAATTCCATTGCCTTCGATCAATCACAGGTTTGTCCTTTTGACGCCGCTCAGGTGGCTGGTGGCACGACCGACCTGTGCTCTCCACCATGCCCGGGTGTCCAGCCACCCCTTGGCCATGACTATTTTACCCATACAGACCGATACGCCGCAGATGCATCCATGCAGTCTCCTTGGGTTTCGTCGTCTCTCCCTCACGGTATGCAATACCCAGTCTCTCCGCAGTCACCCATGCCGCCCGTGTGCTCTTCAATATGCTGGGATGCATCAACAGGCACTTGGGTTGCGTGGGGTGCACCCGGCATCCTACCAGAACAATGGTCTGTGTTTCCACCCTCTTCGGGCTATTACCACGGTGCCTCTTCCCAGGCCGTCCATTATCCATATCCACCACATGCTTCCCCGCCTCTCCCCCACCATCCATATGCGCCACCTTCCAATCGTGTATATCCCGCGACGTATCCGGCCTCTCCTCGGGCACCTCCTGAGAACAATCAACTGGACATTCGCAAGATCGAGCTGGGCCTTGACACGCGAACCACCGTGATGATTAAGAACATCCCCAATAAAATGACCGACAAGGAACTGATCGGGTATATCAATAAAATCTGTCCGCGGCGTATCGATTTCCTCTACCTGCGAATGGATTTCCAAAATGGTTTGAGATTCTTCATGTTACCCTGGACTTTGGGATTAATCTTGTTTGGCAGGTTGCAACGTTGGATATGCATTTGTCAACTTTATTGGTGTGGAGGACCTCTTACGGTTCGCAAAGACGACGCTGGGAGAAAAGTGGTAAGCCCTAGACCAAACGAGATTGAAACGGATCATGATGTCGTGCCATAGGAACATGTACTCGAGCGAAAAGGTACTGCAAATGAGCTATGCAAACTATCAGTAAGTCTTTGTCCGCTGGATCATCTGGTGTCGCTAAAGCGGACATGACATTAAAAGGGGGAAGGAAGCACTCGTCGAAAAGTTCAAGAACTCGTGCATCATGGACGAGCGTGAGGAATGGCGTCCCAAGATATTTTACTCCGACCCCGGTCCGAAACAAGGACTCCCGGAGGAATTCCCAAAGCCTACACACATGCGTAGGAAAGAACGTAGTTCCTATAATCGCGGGGCATTATTTGTTCCCGGCCTTAACGGCGGGACGGGATACGTCAAAACGTTCTTGAACGCCACGACGCCGACCTCCCACCAGCGCGCTAGTCGTGCATCAGGAGCAACCCAGGGTGATGAACGACAACGAAAACTCAACTATAATGATGGTAATGTTTTGTAATGGCCGTCAGCGCCGCTATTGGGCGAGAACGATTCGAGCACTTTTTTCAACGGCCCTGTTTGGTTCCGCTTATATCGCCATCTGTCTAAACGTTCGAATTCCACGTTGCTTCATCTCGACGCGTTGCATACTTACTTTATTATCTTATATTCTTAAACGCTAACTGACCAGGTGTACTTGATGTTTCGCTTTGTCGCTGTCGCGCTCTCGTTCTGACTCGATGTCATCCGTTTTTTATTTGTTAACGTCGAACAGTGTAGTAATTCTCACCTCACGTGTTGCACCTGTCCTTGTCGCGTAGATAAACTCCGGTTTTGCCTGATCTGCGGATGATCAGGGCAACAATAGAGCTTTCCATGAAGGAGGTATTGACTCTGACAGGACATCCAGCGTTGGCGAGCAGTCGGGAAATCCTGGTCGTCGCATTCACCCATCCCGGCGACCAGTGTTTCCCGTGGGAATTGTAGGCTCCTGCGTGTTCTCACGTCGTCTGCGCCCAACCATCTCAGTTGAGCTGGAGCATCGCAGCAATGCCAAGTTTGATTGGCTGACCAACATCATAGCTATGAGTGCTGTAGTCAGCCTTTGAACTGACAGCGTTGTCTCGTTCAACGTTGAGCGATGATACCGTCTTGACCTTGTCCGAAAAAGGCAATTTATACAGTGTCATTTGCTCAAGCGCCGAGTCGCCCAGCCACCACCGACCGACCTGCCGAGTCCATTTGTACACCACCATTCGGTTTTTGTAAACGTTTCATCGCAGTCTAATGGATACATCCTCCTTGACAAAGGTAGAAGAAGAAAAGGCCCGCCATGCGCGGCGTGTAAAGCTCAAGGCGTTCAACCTCTCCCTCGATACTCCAGGTCTGTCACCACCCTCCGATAGAACCACTGTGTCTCACCTCAACAGTAGAATCCTCCAAACTCGACTCGTCTCTCAAGCGACACACCGCACTCATCAAGCGGATGCGTCAGTCCATCGGTGCAGATAACAGGGACCAGATCATCAAGGACATTGACTCACTTTCGCTCGAAAAGTACATCGACGAGATAGCCGCCGCGGCACTAGATGGCATCGCACGATGCAAGACAGACAAGGACGTCTGGGCCGCGGTAGAGGTGCGGGATCCTAATCTGTTGCACACCTGGACTCACATATTACTAGGTCATATGCACCCTCCACAGGCGATTCCCGACTTCGTTTTCTCCCGCTTTTGTCAACCTGCTGACTTCCGCGATCGCCCCACCTTCAAGAGCGGTTTTCTCCGCTCTTCCGCCCGATCAGCGTGAGAAGGAGGATGCAGCGAGGGTCTCCCGCCAACGACCAGTCCTTCGCGTGTGCTCAGAGCTTGCCCTTGTTGGCGTTATCAAAGATTCTCCAAACAAGAGTGGCAGCGCGTGGGTCATGAAGGCCATCAAAGAATTGGTGGGACATGTGCGCCATCAGACAGGTCAGGACTGACATTTGATTCAGCTGTGGAACGATTCTACGCTGTCTTCGCTTCCATTGCTATCGACGTTTCTCAAATCATATGCCCGCCCGTATCTTGGATTGATCCCTGCGCAGACCAAACAAATCCCGAGCGATTCGGAACCTGGTACTCTGTCCTCCATGACGACGACTGAAACCCAAGGAAATTTCCCTCCACCTCTCAACGAAGACGAGGAACTCGTAGAGCACGGCGTACGTGAGCGGTTCAAGCACATGTGTGAAGGCTACTTTGACAGTGTAGCCAAAAAACTAGCTTTGGAGCACAAGGTACGTGGTCGTACTGTCTTGCTGGGACAGATTCCGAGTTGAATCGTGGATAGCGCCTCCAAGAACAGGACCGTCGCAATCACGAGGCATATATTCGCTCTGGTGAAATATTCGAAGACCGGCAGCAGGCATATGAGAAAATGACAAAGGGGTACGAAAAGCTCCTTGCGAGCTGCCAGACGTACGTACAGTGTCCTTGTTCCATAGTCACAGTTGAAAACTCCACCTCTAGTCTTTCTGAGCTACTCTATCTTCCTATGCCTCCGTTGCCAACTGCTTCTCAAAAAACGGACTCGATCCAGATAGGGTCGAATTCGGGTGGAATACTCGCAGACGAATCGGAAGATGCCTCGCTCGCATCTGGTGGAAAATGGGAAGATGAGGAAGAGCGAAAGTTTTTCGAGGACATTCAAGACCTGAAGGATTTCGTGCCCAAGAGTGTTCTTGGGGTTGAATCAGAAGAAAAGGTGGATAGTGCGGCTGATGAGGAGAGGGAGAGAGCCGAGAAGGAAAGGGCAGAGGTAGAGGCAAGAAATCTAGAACAAGAACTCGAAGGACTGAAAGCGAACACGCATACAAACGGACATCTTCATCCCCCAGATAGTCTCAACGACGAAGAGGATGGGTAAGTCGGTCCGAGCTTTTGTGGATTTTTAACCAAGCCTGTTGTTGTATCCTAGCACAATCACGCCTACACCGGTTTCACCCAAACTTTCGACCCCCTCGCTGTCTCCTCAACTCACACCGCAGGGTCCTACACAACTCCTGACTGCTCTTTTAGCCCGCCTTCCAGACGCCACCAATCGAGCAATGATTGACCAAGCCGCTGTCGACTTTGCGTTCCTTAATTCCAAGGCCGCCAGAAAGAGACTCATCAAAGTGTGTTGTCATCCCTTGAATCCTGTGCAGTTTATTAAGCGCAAGCTAGTTCCTGGTCACCGTTCAGAAGAACAGAACCGACCTTCTGCCCCACTACTCCCGGTTGGTTGCTACTCTTAGTAAGTACATGCCGGACATAGGATCTGAGCTCGTCACTTTGGTGAGTCTTCACCTCAGCGAGTCTTTGTAATCTGTATGTTGGACCAAGGCTGACCAATCCGTAGCTGGACGATGAGTTTCGGTACTTGCAAAAGAAAAAGAACGTCGTCAAAGAACTTGCCGAAACGCGAATCAAGGTGGGTCCTTTGGCTTGATGGTGGCATGTTACTTGACCCCCTCCCGAAGAATATTGTCTATCTGTCAAACTTGACCAAGTTTGGTGTCGTGCCGTCCCACCTCATATTACACATCTTCAAAGTCTGTCTCGATGACTTCTCTGGTACGAACATCGAAAGTATGGCCCTTTTGCTCGAAGGGTGTGGACGCTTTCTTTTGCGAAGTGAAGATACTAGAGAAAGGTTCAGTACCATGGTGCGCATTCGCCGCGCTCGGGCGTTATTTCATCAGCGACTTACTGTTCTATAGCTCGAGTTGATGAAGCGCAAACAAAGCATACAACATCTTGATCAGCGGCAAATCCTACTGCTTGAGAATGCGTACTACCAGGTCTGAACCCATGAGGCATTCTATACTTGGACACTGAGCATCCATCCAGTGCAATCCTCCTGAGCGTGCCCCACGTGTTGAGAAGGAACGAACTCCGATAGACCTTTTCATTCGCCATCTCATATTCGATGTTCTTGCCAAGAGAACGATTGACAAGGTGCTCAAGCTCATCCGAAAACTGGATTGGGACGATCCTGTTGTACAGCGCTCGTTGCACAAGGTCTTTACAAAACCGTGGAAAATCAAGTATAGCAATATCAGTTTGCTTGCAATGTTGACATACGACTTGCAACGCTATCATCCCTCATTCACCGTATCCGTCGTAGATCAAGTACTCGAAGATATACGTCGGGGGGTGGAGCAAAACGTTTACAGCACGAACCAACAACGGATAGCAACGATGAAATACCTAGGAGAACTGTACATATACCGTCTGGTGGGCTCCGGCTTGGTGTTCGATACATTATGGTCTCTTGTAACATTTGGGCATCGTTCGTCCCGTCCGCATTCGAATCGTAGCCTCCACACTCACACGTCTTCTCAGCCGACGGCCAGCCATTGCCACGCCAACCTTGCCCCCTCGATATGCCGGATGACTTTTTCAGAATTCGTCTGGTCTGTGCCATGCTAGACACCGTCGGCATGTGTTTCGACAGGGGCAGTCAGAAAAGAAAGCTGGATAACTTTCTGACGTTCTTCCAGGTGAATGACTTCGTTTTTGGACCCGTCAGATGATTGACAACCCTCAGTACTACGTCTTGTGCAAAGAAGAGTTGCCTATGGATGTGGACTTCATGCTATCAGACTCCCTTGATGTAAGACGAGTTTGTAGCCTTGACGAGCCTGTCCTCACTACATGCAGGCTCTTCGACCAAAATTAGGAATGCCAAAGTCCGTCGAGGAAGCCGCCTCCGCAGTCGATGACATGTTCAATACCGTCATGCAAAATACTGCCTGTGAGTAGTTCCCGTAAATTTCGTTCTTGACTAACCGTGCATCGAAGTGACAACTGAGGGTGATAGTGGTGATGATAGCGAGGATGGAGAACGACCTCTGCAAGATGACGAAGAAGATGACGACACGGCTGGCCAAGAGTCTGCAGTAAGCTTGTTTGCAATCTCTATGACGCTGGCCACTCAGATGCGCTTGACAGGCCGAAGATCGCGCTCCATCACCAGACCCTGTCGTGGTGTTCTCTGCGCAAGAATACCTTGGCCCCTCAGACGAAGCTGACGCGGATTTCGAAAAAGAACTCGCCAAGATCATCACAGATTCGTCTGTCGAGTCCAGAAAGATTGACAAGAAGGCAGCCTGGTGGGACTCTGCCGTGTTGGCACCCGGTGTCAGAAAGAAGCGTGTGGATGATAACGAGGCTGACGCTGACGGCGAAGGCAATACAACCAACGGATCAGTGATGAACTTTACAGTGATCACCAAGAGAGGAAATAGGCAACAGGTCTATCAGTCAAATATCAAGCGAGGTCTAGCACTGACTTTTTTTATAGACGCGGTACCTTCCAATTCCTTCAGAGTCTGCACTCGCAGTGCATACGCGTTCGGCACAGCTCCAGGACAAAGTGGAGCAGCAACACCTGAAACGTCTAGTCTTGAACTATGAGCAAAACCAAGAAGCTGAAGAATTCAAAGGTACTCCCTATTGCATTTGTATTATTTCTTCTCGATAACAGCATGTACGACAGCATGGGAAAACCGAAACCGGAACAGCGCGATCAAAATTCGCTATGTCGGATAACAGGCAATGATTCATCGCACTGGCATAGGCTGATAATTTGGCGCATTGCAGTAGCCTTTTCGCTCGGTAGCAATCGCTGCGGACCCCCGCAACCACTTCCTGGCTTCGCTTCCGGCCAAGATCATCATTAGTATCCTCGGTTGTGTCTTGGACGTATCCCTACAGCGTCTATGACTCCACCTTGATGACCTTGACGGCCTTATGTACCTTTGACGACTTAAACAACATTCTTTTAGTCACCAAGTGCAATGCAACACGATTCCAGCCCGTTTTTCTCCAACCCTGAAGTAACGTCTCTCATGGTTACTTTCATTACGACGGTAGCAGATCGAGCTCGCTTTACGATACAAGTGATATACGTACACTAGTACTACCAGCCCTTGGTCCAACACAAAGGCGTGTAGGACACTTTAACTGCTACCATCGCTCAGTGCCACCCCCTTCCCGAGATCCATCTGCCCACAAAGAGTTGGGGAGTACACAAGCTGCTGGTATATCCCTTCCTCGACGCCACGAATCCCGCAAGTTTTCATGCAGGACTCTGACGACAACTACTTCACTGATGACTTGGTGCTCGATGATAAGACACTCGCCGTTCTTGACGAGGAGGAATCCAAATTTAGGCGTACTACCAACACCCAAACTCAACAAACTGCCAGTCCGCCAGCCAAGCGTCAAAGGACGACAGGACTATGGCAGCCCCAACCAGCTGGCAAACCCACTCGCCGCACGGACACTCTGGACGACATGGAGGACCTTCCCGACGTCTCCATTCGGCAAGACGGCACCTACGGCCTCCAGGATAAGCAACGGCGCGTCGTGTCAGGGCCTAGTACGTGGTCAGGAAGCGCTCCGGGGTCCAAAGGTGTTGCGCAGGCAGGATCTGTGCCCAGACCTACTACCGCTGCTTCTTTATCCCGGGGTTCTGCGCCACCCACGCGCAGGACCACCGTGACAGGTCCGGTGAGGCCAACGCCGAGTCAGGTTCTCTCTCACCCGCCGTCGTCGCGTGGCGCACGGACGGTGCAGTCGCCTGCGTCATCGCAGGATGTGTCTCGAGCGCGGCCGGTGCCTTCTCAACGGATCGAGAGGAATACGCCGTCTACGGTCACCTCCAACGCCTACGTTGAACAGTTGCAACAACAAGTCGAAGAGGTGTGGTATTCGTGCAATGCATAGTTGGGTTGTGAGCGCATTAAAAGTTCTCTCACAGCTTCGTAAGAAGAACGAAGCGGTTCGGTCGGAAATGGAGTCTGCTCTGGTGGCCAAGTTCGCCAAGGAAGGAGAGGTGACTATTCTCCGAAAACGTCTGGAAAAGGTACACGACAACATCGGTTTACGCGAAATCGATAATGAATGTTATACTCGTGCAGGTGGCCCAAGACCACTCGGCACAGGTCGCCAAGTTCAAGTCTGCAAAGGAGGAGGCCGATGCGAAGCATGTTTTGTTGCAGAAACAGTTTGAGGCAGACAAGGAACGTCTGAGGACGGAATTAACCTTCAAAGTGAGGCGCGTGTACATCATTGAATGACTGACAAATTGTTTTTCAGCGTCAGGAGCTGGAGGCATCTTCATGGAGACACACTGTACCCTATTCTCCCATGAAGGATGGTACACAAATTGTGGGACCCCTGAGGCGGAGATCAAGTCAGTGGGCCTCCCCTGGTCCCTCTCGATTACCCCCAGAAACACCACGTCGCCCCCGCTTCGGTGTTATATCGGATTTTGACAAGCAAAAGAGGGGTATCACGCCGGATACCAGAGATCTCCCGTCAGAATTTCATGCTGGCGCTTCGCGTTCACAACCTATGATGGGACGCAAAAAAGAAACGACCCCATTGAATACTCCTGTGTGTCCTATTTGCCTGCTGATAACGCACTTGCTGTATCTCCTTCCAGTTCCCGACTCCCGCCATTCCAAGCGCTAGTCCATTAGCTCAGCGGTCGAGCAACCGACTCCTTGAGCCCGATGTGTTTGCTACTCAATTGGATGATGGAGGTCGTGTAGGACTTGTGGAAGATTTTGTTCCCCATGCGGATGTCAGTGTCGATGATGTGCAAATGATAGATGAAGGAACTCCGGTCATGTCACTCCCTTCCCAAGAAAATACTACTGTCTTGGCTCTTCCTAGCTGGAACCTCATCGTTGGTATCCCCCGCTTTCTAATTACTTGTGTGAAGCTGACGTTCGATAGCTACATGGTATCATAATGATGCATACGCTACAAGGGTCAAAGCTCTCGACTTTGCACTTACTCGTATCTGTGTCCCCAGTGGGCACGGAACATGTCCAAGCCTATGGAACCGCGCTACTACGAATATTTAATACTCTCGGAGGCATTCCTGCTAATCCTGATAGCGACTCTGATCATTTAGCCCAAATTATTTGTTGTGCATTATGTGAGATCACCCACTTACTAGCGAAGAATGACTTGGTTTGCTTCCTCTTCTGACACGTTGAACTTTACTCAGATCTTACAGATATCCCCTCTCACTGCCGTTCTGAATTTACTCACCAACCTTGCATACATGTTGCCACCAATACACACGTTTTTGATGTCGGGGTGTGTTCCAGGCCGCGACGAGACACGATTGTTGCCAATGCTGCATCACATCATCCAACATCAACTCCAGAAACTTGATGTTACAACTGATAACGAGCCTCCTGAGCTTTGTTCACTCGGAAAAGAGACTTTATCTCTTTATGAAGTGCTCATCTGGTGGATGCCCGACGATGCAGAAGACAGGTAAGCGTTCACGAAAGAGGTTTCATGCCAATCACTTGCTTAGCATTGAAGCTAGCCTGAACACATGTCAAAGCATGTCATCTTTGTTTATGACACTGCTCCATCCCAACCGTCCACTATGGTTTCTCGTCAGAGGCATGCGGGTCCTCCTATGGCTGTCGACAAGTAAGATTCTTGCCATGTTGTTAGTCATTCCTGGCTGACATGATTTCAGGGCGGAACCTATTTCGTTCATTACTTTCACCCGGGAGCGAGCGGCCAAGCAACAACGGTGACGCTGTCGACCTTGATCACCATCCGCAAATAAATCTCGCATGTTCGCTACTGACCAATACAGCCCGCCAAGGACCCGAGGTGGGCCGATTTAGATATTCTTTGTGCTTCTCATTGTAGTCGTATCACAGGCAGACGAACTCAAGAGCTGTATCATCATGTTTTTTGGCATGATTTCCAGTGAACATCCCGACGCACATGCGCTGCTGGTCGAATCCCAAGAGCTAATTCCGTCGATAGTCCTCTATCTCTGTCATACGGTCGCACCAATCTGGGATGAGGTTGGAGCGGTCCTCCATGACCCTCGGGCCGCTACAAGGTGACGGCGTAGTCTCTGAACAAAAGGGTACTACTTGGCTGATTTCAGGCGCGCAGAACGGTCCGTGTAGTCACTCATGCAACGTTACTTCTCTATCAGCTTGTCACTAGTGAAGACACAGCACTCGACTTGCGCGAACGTCTTTTGCGCGCACCACCCAAGACATATCGAGGGCTCGTTCACTCCTTCATCCTTACATTCGGTCGTCTCAGTTATGCCAACCCACCCTATTGGCTGGGGGCAAAAGATAAAGAACAACTGGTGGGCGTCGCAGGTCCGTTCTCTGCCGTTGCACACTGGGAGCAGGCCCGTGACAATAGCCGTACAGATCTAGCCAGGGCTCTCCTCGAAAGAGTAATCCAGGGTCCAGAATTAGATTTGATATGGGAAACGTATCAGGATGATGAGGACGAGAGCGAAACTGCCATGGATGTCGATGACGAGGAAGCAGAGGCCCAAAAGGTTGCAGATTCGTGACTCCACACCCACGTTTGACACAGTTCTCGACATTCCGCGGGAAATCAAACAGGATTGAAGCCACTAGTTCATTCCAGTCCGCCAGGTCCGACTGTCTGACAAGGGCAAAGAGGATTCAGATCTTTAATGTAACGATGTGATTAGGTTTACCTCGCGACAGAACTTCCTCTTCCACTGCATCTGTCTCTTTTCCGTCCTTGACAATGAACCAAGTGCGTGTGATCTCTTGAGGGCAAACGCACACACCTCCGCCCTGTACCTCGTAGACCAACGAAGACGCGTCTTCATCTGGGCAAAAAACCCATATTCAACACGACCGTATAAACGCGTCCGACAACACATACCGCAAAGGGTGGGACCGAGATGGCGCTCGTCGCGTTTCTAGCATCCCACCGAGTAGCAACCAACAACGCCTCCCCGGCGCTGTCGAGCCACAGCTCCCAGAGACAGTCCTCCCAGTCCAGCGCGCGCGCTCCAAACATGTACAGTCGCTCTGTGCACCAAACCGGGTAGTCCCTCGGCAACACGACCGGCGTCAGTGGGCGCGGCGCAAACTTGCGCATCCTGCCCAGCAAGACTGGGTGGCGCGTGCGGGGAAGCCCATCCGCCCATCGCACGTCGTGTGTCGTGGGGATGCCGTCGGGGAACAAGATGACGCGGGCGGTCAGCGCAAAGAACCGGGCCATGTTGAGATATGTGTTTGACGACACGCCGGTGATCGAGGGTACGTAGAGGAGGTGGATGCAGGCGTTGGTGGGCGGCTTGGTGAGGAGATGGCCGAGCAAGTTCTTGTATGCGGTCACGTTGGGTGCGTTTGTGGTGACGACGAGGAGAGAGACAGGACCTGGCCATGCTGTAGCAGATGCGAGTGCTTCCTCGATTCGCGTGTCTTCGATCCATAGACAGGCGGCGAGGTCTGATTTGTAACTCGGGTGGGCTTGCACGACAAATGTCTCTAAATGCGCTTGGGACGGAAGTCCTCTAAAGGCGACTGATAATCGTTGGGATAACGAGATGTTCATCAACGATGTGCCATGATTGGGGATGAGCCCCAAAGACGGGGAGTAGAGGGGTCGAGTAACCTGGAACGCTTGCTTAGACAAGGTGTAGATTCTGATGCTCAGGAAAAGCACGCTGAGGCAGCAATACAGCGTGACAAGGGTCCGTAATCGCCAGACGTGCCCGTTGAGTATCCTCCGGAGATCATCTGACAAAAAGGTCGCAGGGTCTGTGACGGACTGCCTTGGCCAACACAGTCGGCCAACACGGGACCCGTCCTCAGGCAGTCCTTCCTCTAGCACATGTAGGTAGTCTTTCTCTGGGAGTGCAGGACTCAGCGAGGCTTGTTCAGAGGTGCTACGCACACGATGGAAGTGACCAAGACTGGAGAGATGGCTTTGATAGCTCCCTAAACCTGAAATCGACACTCGATGCCGCCTATTGGCGGACAGGTTTGAAGGAACAGACTTGCTTTGGGGTAGGCTCAGGTCCATGGAAGCGACTGTCTCACCGCGTATGAGTGTGCTATAAAGAGTGGTCAATCAGGAGACGAGCATGCCAACATTGAATATGGAATTCTCTACTGCTTCCACTGCAGACTCCTTAGTACGGTGAGCGGAAAAGCGAGTCTGCAGGTAGCAAAGAGCTCACTGTTATTTTGTTACATATCAAAAACACTGAGCGAATTAGATCGAAACCTTGGATGCACTGTAAAAACGCATCTCAACCCGTCACCTACTCATCCTCCTCGATGTCCCCAAATTCAAACATGCCCAACCGCTCCCGCTTGCCCGCTGCGACACATTCTTGGAAATGCTTGACGAGTTGCGGATACGCCCCGAGGTACTTGCAGTTCTTTCGGTCAATGGATGCAAGACCTTCACGGAGGAGAACTGCGTTGATACACGCAAGTGTATTCTGCGTAGACTCGGGATCTGCGGGGTCGATGAGTCGGAGGTGTAGTGTGGTGCCCTCTTTTTGGTCAATATTAGCAATGAGTTTACGCCCTTCACAGAGCGAGCGGAAGCGGTCGATTGCCTCCTGGTAATATTCGCTGTCTGGATTCACCAACCGCACAAAACTATGCAACCAGTTAACAACACGCATGTAATGCTAAGAGGATACACCAAACCTAAGGCGTGCATCCTGCGCTTGTCCGGGAAGTGAACGGAATCTCGGATCGAGGGGACGTAAGTTCGCGAATTTGACAGTGTCCTGGTTACCATAGTCGATGAAAGTGACCTCGACCTCTTTTTTAACGGGTGATACTCGGCGAATCCTGGCGCGGTACCATGAGCCATCAGAGAATTTCGCAGAGACTAGGTCACCATTAGTTGGCGTGAAATTTGTGGCTACTGAGGCGGATTTATGGTGCAAGGAAAAATCGCGCATCAACTTCTCCAAGGAAGCTATACCTATAGATCGTTAATACCGAACAGTAGGCCGAGAGCGTTCGACAGTACCAACCTTCAGTATTCAATACTTGGACAGAGAAGCCAAGGCCGTTCTTTGTTCGTACGTCGCTGATGATGACATCGATGTACTCTTGCTTCAATGGTACAGAAGCGTCGTCCACGGGGGTTTGCGCGGCCTCGGCCTCCTCGTCGTAGTCCTCCCACACCTGCGAGAATCTCATTAAGAGGGATCTTTTCTGGATTGGTTCGGACTCACGTTACGTCGTTCTTGCTTGGCTTCAGCCTAACATTCTCGCATAAGCACGCGTCGGCGAGAAAGGAATGGTACATACTTCTGCATCGTAGATCTGCTTCGCCCATGATAGGCCATCGGCAGAAAATGCGTGTACAAATGCATATCCCTCCCGAACGAGGGAGATAGCAGCATTCTCATTCTTCAACCACAACGTTCCAATAAAGCCACCGGATTTGTCGGTCGTGTCAACCTCAAACTCGACGTCACGTTGCATGTATCGCCTCGTTGCGAATTCCGCAGCCTCAGGACCATATGGCTCACTCTTCTCAGATGGATTGCGGGCTGTACGTGGTGCCTTGATACCTTACAGAAAGTGAGGCTACACATTAAAGGGCGAGAATTGAATGAAATACCACCGAGCACTAGGGTCAGAGTTTGGTTATCCTTGGGCAAAAACAATCTACGAGGGCATGCATGAACTACAAGCGGAAGTAAAATGAAGTTGTGCACACTTGAATCGTGATCCAGCGGCAACAAACTCAACGATCGCGGGTATTCTACCTTGCCGTTTGAAACCGCTCACAAACGAGTTTGCGCGTGCTGCGGTCTGAACAGCAAGCTCAGACAGGGCATGCGTAGTGAACAAGCAACCTACCTCGGACAAATTGATAGGCGGCTTTGGCGGTGGCTGATCTTTGCCAGAGTGAATCCCACGCGTTTCTGTTGATGCACTACAAGATTCATCAGTTTGCTAGGTTTGGCAGGGTTCTGCCATGCGCACGCTTGCTCAGCTGCCATGAGTTTGTCATAGTCTGGTGATCTGTCTTCATCATCTCGGCGATGGCGAACCACGCTTGCAAGGCCTTTCTCAATTAGTTGTTCGGCAACGTTCCTGACAAGTAAATTTGAGTGCACAGCCGTAGCATTGAGCAAATCACCATACGAGCTCTGCCCACCATATCGCACGGTAGCACATTCTCGCTCTTCAAACTCGCCTTCACGAGGGCGAATAAAGTCAATCGCTACTCTGACGTTCTTTCCAATGAGCCTCTTTCGCAGAAATTCTCGAGCCTCATGGGCGTAAATTGCTTGTTTAGGATCTGAAAGTCTGGATCACTTGGTTAAATGGGCTGGACCCACCGAGTGATAAGATCTTACTTTGGTGCCCTAGTAGAACTCAGATACAACCGCCGTTCTTTTCCACTCTCCTTATCAGCCACTGAAATTTGCTCGCCACTCCATACACGGATAACGACGCCCTCGAATGATCGCGAAGGTCCGTTGGAACTCCCGTTGGCTTTTGCTGAAGTGCCAGCGGATGAGGTCGGGGCGCTGGCATGGAGACATGCTCGTTTCTCCTTGGCAACTTTCTCGGCTGCGCGAAGGCGTTCCATCCCACCCCCGCTTGCGAGCATGCCTGCGTGCCAGTCGACGATGCGGGCTAAGCCGGCAGCAACCAAATGTTCTGCGACATTCCCCGCGGGGTGAAAGACTGCACGATCTTCAGGGTGCCGGAAGAAGCATCAAAAGGAAGCATGACTTGCCTGATCCAATGAAGATTGAAGCCGGTGGCAGTGGTGCACCTGCACTTGTTTGGAAAGGGGTAGCTGGAGAGCTTGGTAGCGACAAGATTACGACGCGAACAGCGCGTTGAAGCAATCGCGATTCGGTGAAGAACTTGGCCTAGAGTAATTCAAGCCTCGCGCGCGTCCGATAAACTGGGCCACGAACCTCTTCTGCCCATTGTTCTGAAGGTTCATCAGGCTTTGACGATGTTCTGGCGCAACGAACGCCGGCCAGTGCGATGTTTATTATCTGATGTTCGCCGTTTGGCATAAAGAGTCGTACACGAAGGGTGGATCCATCTCGGACTTGCTCGACCAGGGCTATATCAACAACGATGAGTCTATGACCACAGTATATGCGGCAAAGTCATGCCATCGATTGGTTTCCCCTTCCATTCCGAGACGAATGCCTGAGAATCTTGTGGCATCGTGTGGTGCACTACACGGACCTGACGTTCAAATACTGTAAGTAAGAAGGAGGCTGGACATCTGGCGCCTACCTGAGGACCCTGAGAGTTCCAAACGCCCAGACCCGCTGCCTTGGCTTCTGCCTCGAGATCACGCTTCTGGGTGTCTTCTTCGGTAAGTTCGCGTTTGAGATCCTTGACTTTGACCCAACCGTTCTTCAGTAGCTCCACAGTTACGTCGAGGCTGGCAATTTCGGCAGTTCCGATGTCACGCGTGGTATCGTCATTAGACGGCAAAGAGTGTGACGAGGTGAAAGATATGGGTTTTCCGACCGTCATTCCACGTAAAAAGTCACGCGACTCGAATGCCCACGGCTAAAGCGGGCGTGAGCGGAAGGAGATGAACGTGTAGGGACGGCCTTGCCTCATCCTCCCTTGTGGTATTGCCCATTCTCGGAGCTGAGACGTCCGCAAGGTGGAGAATCCTGACAAGGAGATGTTGAACGCAAGACGTCAGACAAACACGGGCTTACCTTTCTTTCGGGGGTTGACCTTGTGGGCCAGGTGCACCACGCAGGACGAGGGTGTCACCGGAGATGACGGCTGTGTGAGATGTAAATGAGCTACGGAAAGGGTAGAGGTGGTGTATACAAACACTTGACGACCTAGAGAGGGATGAGGAGGAGCACAAGGACGGGGAATGGGACGTACGGCTTTCATGGACATGGCTGGTGGTGGTAAGGGATGAGAAGCAACTTCCTTTTGTAGCCGAGGATGATCATCGCACATGCGGTGTCCACGCGTGGGGTAATAAAACCGTCGGTTCACACAGCAGCGCAGCGCAGCCAGTTCAATTCATTCTCCCTTACCCTACAGCCTATGGGCACCTCTCGTTTTTATGAACACCTGGCCGACCTGACCACTGACGACCCCCTCCCCAGACCGGCCGAGAGAAGGGACCCGCATGACTCGGCCGACATTATCTCGCAGATACGGGAGGCAACGTCGGCGCCATCACCACTCACTGGCTACCTCAGGGACCCCGCAGTGATCAGTGCTATTGATGAGCCAGAGAACACTCCATCTCGGCAGCGACGGTCTCGTTCGGGCACGCACAGTCGCGAGCCACGGTCCAACTCTATTCTAGGGCTGGTACTCGCTGAGCAAGAGAAGCAGGCTCACAAACTCAAGTCGTTGCTTCGATTAACAGGTGACCGTCTGGATCGGGAGATCCGTCGAGCGAATCAGGCAGTGTCCAGGGCTGAACGTGCAGAGTCCAGGGTACATGAATTGGTTGCTCGTGTGTCCAAGGCCGAGTCAAGCAAATATGCTGCGGAACTCGAAGCGGCACGCGCGAAAGAGGAGATTAAACGGTACCAGTTACAGATCGCGAGTCTCGAGCGGGACGTAAAGCGACTGCAGACTGACGTGACGCTGCTGGAGAAGGAGCGAAACGAAGCGGACGACAGCGCTGCACGTGCACGGGACACGGCAAGAAAATTTCAGATGGAGCTACGGAGCGTGCAGGCAAGGCAGGTTGGACGGGAAGAGGGGGCGAGATACGGGATGGAGAAGTGGTTCAAGACGGGTCGAATCGAAGGATGGGATGCGGGTCATGCGGTGGGGTACGAGAATGGGCGTGCAGAGGGATACGAGGAAGGGCGTGAGGAGGGGTACACGGAAGGTCAAGATATGGGAGTGAAGCAGGGTCGTAAGATTGGGCGACAGGCGGGGTTTGACGATGGCTGGGATCAAGGTCGGAGAGAGGAACGTACGCATGCGCTACAAGCGTTTGACGACTTTTTTGCAGCAGAGATCGACGAGGATGATCGGGTGGTAAGTCGAACGCGACCAACGTTATCACAAACTAAACTGCGAAAGACTCGAAAACAGGCGCAGCGATGGTCTGATTGGATGCGACGGTCGACGATGGACAGACCTTGGGTTCGACGGTCGCTCAAGTAAAAAGGGTAGTCTAGTAGGCGTGGGAGAGTTGGACATACACCATGACTCTCCCACCGCTCGCTCGTCGCAAGGGCAAGGACATTCCCCGTCTCCCCCTCTCCGCCTTCAGTCCACCCAATACAGCTGTATCAGACACATTCCCTCTCCCACCTACACCCAGCCTTGTCGCACCCACAGGCATCGCCGATGCCCATCTCCAGATCACCACCCAGGTGGGCGGTTACGCAGCCAACACGGCCCATCTCAAGCAAGCGCACAAACGAGCCCTCGTTTTCTCGTACAGAAACCCCTTGCCAGAGCCGATCATCAGCTCACTGCAGTCGTGAGGCGTCCATCCTTGCTCGCTACGTACGTCACTCTTATCTCGTTGCAGATTACAGTCCATCCTACCCGATGCGCGTGCCCTTGCCGTGCTCGTTCCCTTTTCTCTCGAGGGTACCCAACTCCCCGAATTCCTCTCCGGAACACATGTTCCCCCCCTCGCCCTCGCAACGACTTACAACGGCGCAACCCCCGTCGCTGCAGATGCTGAGGAAGACACCAAGGTCCAAGCACAGGTGGAGACCCCCGTCAAAAATTTGCTTTGGGCCCTACAGCACAGTCCAGTTGTCGATCTCGACATCGGGGACGTTATCATAGCTAACAATGCATCTGTCTACGACAGTCTCGTCAACCTGCTCACCAAAGCTACCAAATCAGAAACCAACACAAAACGCACTCCGATCGTCTTGAGTGCGTAGCAACCGTTGTCTATTACCTGACATTCATTCATTCCATGCAGCCAATCTGTTACTTCCTCCGTTCGATTCGGTCACGCCAATTGTTGCCATGATGAATCATCCGACCTACACTACCTTCCGACAGCGCGTGTCACTCCTTTCCCTCTTTGAAAACGTCTACGTCAAACTACTTCCCCAATCATGGGCATCAACCGAGACAAACGCAAAATCTGACCCAAAACAAGAAAAAGATCTTAGAGACATCATCAAGCTTTTCAGTGAGTGAACATGATTGCACGGTGGTCATCGGCTCACTCTTCCCTAGCTGTCCCGGTCTTGGAAGCATTCGGGTTCGAGAGAATCATCTTTGGATCTTCACCCCCGTCTGCTGATGGCTCCCCTGCGCTGGCAGAGTCCTGGTATAGGCTCGTCTTGGAGTCATGCCGCGAATTGGCAATGTCTCAGGATGAAATGGACAAGATTTTTATTGATAATGCCCAACGTATTTACGGCTCGACTTGACATTCTGGAAATGTTGGCGGTTGTACTAGAGATACGTCCGATCAAATACGCTTTCTCTCCTGTGCCGATGGTAGACCAGCTTGTGGGCCATTTACAATAATAAGCTTTTGCTTTTGATTACCATCGTCGAATGTCCCGCTTGCAGCGCTGGCCCCGACTACCACGTGTTCTATGAGACCCTCTTGTTCTCCCGCGTTGCAATGTATCCTGAGCGTCCTGCTAACTGTGCTCTCGCGCCAACTGCACCGTATTAAACACCTTCGTTTTTCAGTTCGGATTACAGATGGACGCGAACAGCGACAACGATGCTGAGTTCCAGGTCGGGAGACGTCACACACCCTCGTAAGTGTTTGGTCCATTCGTCGTCCCTGTCTGGTCACTCGTCGGGTTCAGGAGCAGCAGAGAATCTTCTCCCGTCGCGGTGAGTCCTGCACTGATATGGTTACTTTCCAGTTCCTGATACATTCGCTCGCACTCCGCTCTCTTGCAGAAACGACAAAGGCGTTCATTCAGTCCTACTTCGGACGACGGGGACCTTGTCATCCCTGCTACATGCAACGAGGACGCCGAAACTCCGACACCTGAAAATGTGCCGTTGATACGTCAGGCTCTTGGTTTCTCGTGGACTCCATCTACCAACACCAACGTCAGTACATATCAAGCCACACTTGCCACACCGCCTGTGGTTCCCTACTTTCTCCCCGGTCAGGCGCCACCTCCACCTCCACCTCCACTTCCACCTCCACCCCCGAAGCCAAAACCGAAACCGACCAAACCGAGGGCACCTAAACAGAAGAAAGGCGCGCTATATTCTGGTCAAATAGGCAAGTTCAAGCTCTCTGACCCCACTCAGCAATCACCCCTTGGCTCTGGCTCCTCTGTCGTCACTCCATCAGCCGGAAACGCAACCGGCGCGGGTTCATCGCCTGCGCTATCGCATTCCATGATTCCCACTGCGGGTTACGCGTTTCGTTACGCAAACGGAAATACCAGTGCAGGTTCAAGTGGCAATAATGGTACAGCCAATGTGGCACCGCCTGCCAGGAGGGCAAGGAGACAGGCTTCTGCATCCGTCGATGATTCCTGTGGTCACCCAAGCGCTCAACCACCTCCTGTGCAACCTACTTTTGCCACCCCTCAGTATTCCAACGTTGGCGGATCGTCTGTGGAAAGACTTGATCGGACCCTCGATTCCCGGGGGCCATACGCTCCTTCTGGCGGGACATCGGTCGGACACACAAATGGATGTGAGTCGCATGGATTCCATCATGATATTGTCTTACCCCTTCCAGCTACAGCCGTCTCCCGGGCGTTGCGAATGGTGACGCTGCTAATCGAAGATCAGAGAAGTGGTATACTTGATGCACAGTTGGCAGAAGTGAGAGTCCCATTGAGAAACGCGGAGGATCTGGATGACGGTTTCTGGGCGGATGCAGTCGAAGTCTGCAATTCTCTTCAGGGAGGACCGTCCCGCATCGATGGTTGGTGTTCCGTCCATGCTGTTTGATCACCTCAACCAATCCATCCCCGCCAGGCCCGGCCAAAGTTTACACCATGAGGGGAAGATTCCGGCAATTTTTCATGCGTGTCGATGAGTATGACCAATTCGAGGTCCAACCAGCACACCTTGGTGTCTCAAAGGAAAGAACGATCAAGGTCTTTGTAGAGGCCGTGAGTGCTGTGGCTCGGAGAAATCGCAATGTATCTCATGTCTACCCTCAGCCTGCACCCCAAGGCCAACTGCCTCGCGCTCCCGGTCGACCATCAGATGCGCGACTCGCACACAATTCTGGTTCCGAACGCGAAGCCTTGTCATCACCCACAGCATCAAGTTATCGACAGACACACTTGCTCCTGACGCGCGAGGAGCAAATGGAACGGTTGGCGCAAAGCAACTACGCCAGGGTCGAGAAGCGGCGTCTAACACCTGTTTCGGAGAGTGGTTCGTACGGCCACTCTCGACGCACATCGCCGAACACGCGACTGCGTCGGGACCGTGACCACTACGCGTTCCAACGCTCATTGACACCGCCTATACCCGGTCAGCTAGCGGATACACAAGAGGAGAGGGACGAGGCGGTCGCCAACTATATTCGGTCACACATCGAGAATCATCCGGGATGGATAGATTACATGCAGTCCAAAGCGAAACCGCAGCGCGTCTCTGAGGTGTTGAAGCAATATACCTTTGTCGAGGATCGAGTGAGGGAGCTCATTGGGCGAAAAACCCCACCACATTGGGATGGCGCCCCAAGTTCCTATGTCGAAAAGGTGGGTTATTGACAAAGTGGTTATCAAATATTACTGATGCGCTGTAGCAACATGTGTGGCGCGTTCTCAACCTCGACGCCGTGTGGGGTGAAGAGTGCCAGGATACATTGGCGCTCGTCGGGTTTTACGGTCAAAACGGTTCGCGATACGAGGATTCGCGTGTTGTCGACATGATCAACGATGTATCCCCACCCAATGAAAACACGATGGGCAGATTCCTTCGTTTACTCCGGGGCGTAGACGAAAGCTTTACGCAAGATGCGCTCGGGGGACGATTCACATCAGAGCCATTATCGGATTAATGCATTTTAGAGGGACGATTGTTCGGAAGGAAGGTCGGTGTATATCAGCATAGCACTTAAATCTCATGGATGCATTCTTGTATAGTTACACGTTTACCACTACTCGCTCGGGTACATTCGAGCGTATACACTAGTCACAGTTTGGAAACACAGCAGGAAGTAGTCTTGCATCTGCCTCACGATCTCCGCGTACTTCAACCTTCATCCCGACACCTGCGGGGACACAACCTTCTCCAAGCGCCTCTCGCAAAGCGATCTTGGACTGGAACCCAGAGCAGTGCATCGGCAATACATAAGTTGGTGCCGGTCGTAATTGGTTTGCCAAAAAGTCGACTGTGTTGGGGATACGAGGGACGAGTTCAGGGCCTGCAAGATGGAGTCCGCCAACCACCTTATCCGTGGGCCGCTGTCTGAGCAGATCCAGGAGATGAAGGACATGCCTTACCATGTAGACTGGTCTGTCAAGCTTTCGCACCGCGTCCTTGACCACGTTGACGATACCCGCATGCGAACACCTAGGTCAGCGATCCCGCATCAGCTCGACGTCCCGCTCCGAACGAGAAAGGGTACCTCACGCGCTGAATATGATCAACCCCTTGCCGGCGACGTCGATAGCCGCATAGCGCTCATCCATAAGATGCTACCAAGCCGTCCAGCACGCGTTGAACTCTAGCAAGACAAACACAAACCGGCTCCGATATCCAACGACCGTCCAAGAAGCGCACACCGCCGAGCAACCCCCCTTCGAACGGTGTCACCCTCGGAATTTCACCGCTGACATAGACCGTCCCGTCTGCGACGGTGTGCCCGACTCTCGACGTCCTCACCGTACCCCCCGCGCGTTCGATCTGCTCAAACGTCGGGTCGTCGGGCAGACGCCCGATGATGGTTTCGTACGTCGGCGGTACCGCGATCCCACGCGCCTCTGGCCGATCGGGATGCAGATCGACGTTGCACCCCGCGCTGCGCATACCCAAAAAAGAGAGCATCCCGCCCGAATGGTCGCTGTGCCAGTGCGAGAGGATGACGGTCTCGATGGCGTCGATGGGTACGTGCATCGCGGTGGCGTTGCGGACGATGGATCTGGAGTCGGGACCGGTGTCGAAGAGGACGAGGTGATTGTGGTCGTCGCGTTGGGTTTCCTGCGAGGTTCGTCGTAGGTTAGGCTAGGCGGTGGAGGTGTGCGGCGTACGATCAGGGCGGAGAAACCGTGGGCGCCTGCCAGAAGAGATGGGTGTACCCTCTACATCGTGTAGAGACCACGTACCGCAACAAAAGGTTTCGAAATCGAGAATGGGGACACCCGTCCGCGGGTCCTTGTCGGGCTTGTGGTCAACGAGGTGCTGGCGCATCTCATGGCTGAATCCCGGAGGGAGTTTGGTCATCCTGTGATGGCTCGTGAATGATTGTTGTTAGCCTTGCTGTCTTGGCTCACCATTCGATACAGTTGTCGACGAGAAAGGTGAGAGTACAGTTGTCGACCGCTACCAGACCTGCACGGGACATGGCACCGAACAGATTACACACAAATGGTCTTGTACATTTATTAGGCTGATGCACCCGCATGTTCCCGCATGCGTCCTTGTCTAATAATCCTTATCTAGCCTTTCGTCACCCCAGCGTACCCAAACACGTTGCTCTCGAGTGCTCTTTGTCGACGGAAACTCTGCAGACAGTCAGGACCTACAAGAAATCGACATCGACATGCCTACCTTGCGATACCCCACACGCTCCCACGTCACAACCGCGACAACGACGACCGCAATCGCCGTGATACCGCCATAGATCCCAAGGCCAATCGGGAGTACCTGGATCGTCGTGCCGGGCATGACGAATGCCGCAGCTGTCGGTGCCGACGAAGGGGCCTACCCGAAAAAATACATGCGTGAGTGGGGTTTCTTACTGTCGGAAGGACAACGTACGGCGGCGGGCGTGGTGGTTGCTTTGGATGCACCTGTGGACACGGTGCAGTTCTTGACCTCTTGAATTTGTTGGCCGTCTGGGATGAAGGTGAAGACGCAGGTCTCGGTCATGGTGCCATTGGTACTGTGAGGCGTCAGTCGTTGCCACGTTGGTGTTTCTGGACTCACGTCTGGATGGTGATGGACGTAGGGGACACAAGGGCTGCAGGGATCGTGGTGGTAGCGAGTTGGCGGGGGACGTTGAGTGCAAAGGCGAGGTGGACGGAGAGTAAAAGGAGGGAGAACAGGGAGAACATCGGAACGTCAACAGAGCCAGCTCTTCATGAAGACAGACTTTTTATCGCCATTGGCATAGCGACGAAAAGTAAATAACATGTGTCTTCATTTTACTCTTGTCACCTCATACCACCCTCGACTGCCTTGTACGCCTTTCCATCCCGATACCGCTTCTTCTCTCGCAGCCTGATCAACCCTCCAATCAGACGTGTAATCAGCCGAGTCCCCCATTCCTCAAAGGCAAACGAGACAACAACGTTTGCTAGAACAAATCCGGTAAGCGATGCCCGTGCCGAGAATGGGACGGGCATCAGCTCGAGTATCAACTCCAACGCTTTCGGGGGACACAGCAGCACAATCAAGTTGATCAACGACAGGGCAGTGACGGATACCATCAGCCATCCTGTCTCGCAATCTGTTTAAAAAACATCCGGCAGTCAAATATATCGCTCACCGTTTGTCCACATCGACTTTCTGTACGGTGGTCCAACGCTAAACACCGCAGCTACCAGCACGTACTGGAAACATGACACCATGAACAACACCGTGTTTTCGTAGTTGGTCGCTTTCAAATGCTGATCGTCGCCATTCGGGTCAACCGTCGATGATGGCGGTGTATACCTAAAATTCGTATCAGCTTTGCAAGATGGATCACGCCATTCGAACTCACCATGCTTGACGTCTGGCCCAGAAGAATGTGAAGAATTGTACCCCACTCGTGAAAAGGACTTGTCCGACCAAACTAACGAGCACTTTCTTCGAGACAAGACTAGCGGTCGGCCGTTTGTGATAGATTTTCGGGAACGGATGTGTCCGCCCCACTGAAACAGTGATAAGTCTCGCGACAGAAACGTTCTCCATAAAGACTTACTAGAGACCGCGATCGGGATAATAATGAATAAATCAATATAAAGAAACTGTTTTATAAGTAAGATCATAAATTATTCATACTGACGTCAATACCACCCACCTCGAAATCTCCAAGTGATGACGCAAACGAGTATAACAACGTGATGGTGGTAAATTGTATAAGGGAATACAACGCCCTGAAATACAGTCTGTCGGATGCGCTCAAAAGCGCACAAAACAACACTCACATGTATTTGAAGCAGGAAAAGCTGGTGACCAATGCCGCTCTGCCTTCCTTGATGACCTCTATAACGCAACTGATATCTGGGGTATTGCTCGTAAAAGGCGCGGCCACAGACGCCTCGGCTTCAGACAGTGAGATCCCAACGTCAGCAGCCTTGAGCGCAGCGCAGTCGTTGGCGCCGTCACCGCACATCAACACGGTGTAACCGAGCGCTTGCAGGCGTTCCACCACCTCGTTCTTCTCGTCCGGCGACATTCGCGCAAATATTTGCGTCTTTACGAGCATCTATTTGTAGTCAGTAAGAATGTCAAACGATTGAAATGCAGACATACACGTTGAAGTGTCTCGAGCGGGCCATAGTTGATCATCCACCTGAATACGTCGCCCGTCACAACGAGTGTATAGTCTTGCGAGGTGATCTCGTCCTCCATGACGCTGTGGTTTGGCGGCGCTAATGGCCGGAGGCTATAATCGTCCAACTTCCATGGTGGGTTGTCCATGCATGACCATTCCAATCTCGACAGTGGGGTAGTGGTATTCCCTACATTCACGTCAAGGTGGAAAGTAACACGGACTGTGTGGCATACCTCGAACGAACACCGGTGCAAAGACGTGAGCGGCTGGATTGATCAGACTACATTCTCGTGCCACACTGACAGCGGTGAGCGGATTGTCGCCAGTAATCATCCGACATGCGAGATGTGCGCTTCTCAGGGTCTGAAGGGCCAAAGCTGTACCAGGTTTCAACTTGTTTTCAAAGATGATCAACCCGAGAAAACGGAGGTTTGATTCGGCTTGTTCGCTAACATGATCATGAGGACCCATTGTCGTCTCAAAGAACAGACAATGGCCAACCGTTTCATCTTCTGGGCCTTGAGCCAGGACAAACCTTCCATACTCTTACCCGCAATGGCGATTACGCGGTATCCTCGTCGGGTGTAGTACGACAACAGGTCATCATAGTCATGCGGAACTAATGTGCCAAACGTCAGAGAACTCAATCATTGAGAATAATAGCTCGCACGCACACGAGTCCTTGTCACAGATGTCGACCATGACTTCGGGCGCACCCTTGACATAAATTTCCATGCTATTGCTCTTGAGTCTCCTGACAACAACACTCATCCGTCGCAACACCGACACAAAGTCAAATGTCCTAATGACACCCAGCTCGAGGAAAGGCGCATGCGA
>JBBPUD010000061.1:0-86902 GCA_038094475.1 Phylloporus aff. rhodophaeus | reverse complement strand
AGCAATCACCGCGGGTGTTTGTCGCAAACTGAATCAGTGGTGTGGCGCTTGGAACATCAAAGAGAATAATGCGATTGGTAGGTTCCAACCCTGCTGACTAGTCACCTAAAAGAAGCGAGGCAAGGCAAGGCGATCGGACACCACGCACCTCTTTGGATGAACTGGTCAGTTTATCGTTTCAAATTTGTCTCGGGATGACTTTCCCGTCCATGTTTGTGCTCCATTCCAGTGGACGATGTGGTTCATGCAGAGAGGTACCGAATTTTTATTTTCATTCTTAAGTCAGCCTCTATCGTCAAGGAGAAAACTCGTAGGTGAATTCCCGATACGGTTCGTGCGGATTTCTGGAACAGTCAGGGTCTCTAAGGGGTTTCATGTTATTTTCAGAAACTCGTGGTTCGGACCTAGTCGTCCAGATTGGAAGTAGCGACACCCATATTGTGGGTATTCTAACAAATCCAGTGTAAATGCTGGACAGGCATCATGTACCGAACTTGTTATTCAAACTGGAAACAACGCCTTTATCACCCAAACCAAGGTATATGGACGGTGCAATGAACACTGTGAACCATCTTTGGATATGTTCTAAATCCAGGAAGACGGGCAGTCGCACATCGCATCCATTTCCTCACCGTAGAGTAGCTGAAAACGGACATTCAAAACTCATAAATACGAGGATCGGTCAGCCGATTTGGATCAACACTCCTAGTGCATCCCCCACAGACCCTAGTGTTCTATCCTTCTATCCGTCATGGCTTTGTACAATATTCAGGGACTTCCCTTCCTGCTGGCTGCCGACACCAATCCTAACAATGAGTTTGGCAATGTCTTTGTCAACACAATCGGAAACAACCCTGCTACAAGGCAGGTATGTGTGCCTGCATTCATACCGGCCAAGGATTAAGTGGTCACTCGTTTGGCAGTGGTTGATCCCGAATATCGGTGATGGAGTAGAGACCACTATCCGGAACGTACGTACCCAAGCCTTTGCGGCCCCGGTATGTATACTCGGTTTGTAGAACCTGTGAATAAATGCGACTGATCTCACAGAACGAGACCGGGAGAAAGGTCGTTGGAGCGAACCAACCATACCGATGGACTCTCCACCGTGTCCATGACAACATATATCAGTGCGTGTTATTCCCAGCTTTCATTACCTTGGTTGACATCCCCTTCCGTTCTCCCATCAAGAATTGCAACTGCGGATAACGAACGTGTTTGGTTCTTAAACGGTAATGAAGGGGGCGCTCTGGTAATGTTCAGTTACAGTTGGGTACAGAGGATATCTTACGACGCATCCACTGGCAGGTTTCTCTCCAGCCCTTCAATCCGGATGTGCTCATTGAGTCTGAGTGGGAGTTGAACGAGGTTGATTGAAGACGAGGGCCCTGATTCGTTTGTTCAGAAGTTGCCTCCGATCTGTGCTTCATGTTGTGAAAAGCAGAAAAAAAAAGTGAAAAATAATAAACTCAAAAAAAGGGGGGTGTATGATATCGTAGTAGTAGTTGTCGTGTTCGAGTTACAAGGTGTTCTCACGCGTCCTACTACACCCTACCCTCGCTGTGTTTGTCACGCTCTCCTTGGTCTTCCCTTCTCACACTAGACCTCCCGGGGGGTCAAAGATACCATTTCTTACCTGGAAAGGTGCTATCGACCCTAGCCTTTGGAATCGTATCCGTCCTAACCTATTGTCCTTTCTGTCTGCCTTCACCCTTTCCTATCTTGCCTCGATACACTAGGGCAATCAGACAATGGCGTCGACTCATTGCACAACGGCCATCTTGCGAAAGCCGTCAAGAAATGGGTAGGAGCAAAGGGAGAGCGGAGTTTCGCGAGTGCGAGAGAGCTGCTGGACGACGTAACCGGTATGGCATTTAGGTTTGTGTTGGATGCAACACAAAAAGGCGGAAGAAAGGCCGAGGTGGTACATACTCCGAGGGTCGTCCTCAAAGTCCCAAGATAAGTCATTCTTGAGGGGAGTTTCATTGTGAAACCCACCACCCCCGCTTCGGACTGGACATCTCGAATGGGATTGGCTGGCACAGAGGTGGAGACAGGTTGGAATATTCCCACTGCGATCGTACGAGAGGCTGATCTGACCTTGGCCGTCCTTATTGGTGTCAACCCTCCTGAATGTCTCGCCGGACAACATGCTATCACCCATCTCACTTTTTTGAACTCGCCCTTACCAGCAGCAATGTAGGCGTGAAGGAGGCGGACTACCCAGCCATTATTCAATGGATTGCCGCGGCAAGTCATGGCTTACGTCTTCTTCAACTGATGGGCCCGGTCTGACCTTGAACCCCGCACAGGAGATTGAACACTCTGGATATCTCACGCTCGAGAAACTCGCGTATAAAATCAGCCCATCGCGCTTTCGATGCTCAAGCAGACTCCAGCGTTCCTTCGTTCGCTTGCAGATGCATCTAGGACCGAATGACACGTACGCGGGAGGTGCCTCGATTTGTGGCAAACAATCGATGGGGCTTGGTTGATGTCGAAATGGCGTATGATGGTAAAGATCTCGCCGACTGAAGCAAAAACGTCAAACAGTCATCTCGTGGGCCTGACTTTAGAAGAATAGGGTTCAGAAAGGATTACTACAAGGTCCGCTTTCCAGCCATTCCGGCGACATGCGACAGAGGAACGGAGTGCCTCCCAGCCTGCCTTGCGTAATGGCGTTGAGCGGGCTATTGAAATGTTCGCTCCGAATGCGGAGATAATTTTAATTTCCTTATGGGCGGGCAGTGGCGAGGGTCTCAGCATGGCGGCCAGAGTCTAGCATATGAAGTTGCTCTCCACCAAATTCCACCTACTCTTGCTTTGCCTGGAAACAGTCGATCGATCATCCATATCCTGTTCGTTTTCCGATATGCCCTGATCGCCAACTGTGGGCCGCTTGGGGTGTCACCTCTTCCACCAGGGAACGCTCAGCACCTCATGAAAAATAGGATGGTAACAAGCACGCATTTCCGACGTTCTATGGCCCTGCGCTTCTGACCTTTACCTTTACCAGTTAGTATAATTTGTTTTGCCAAGAATCGGAAAACCCCGGATCCTTTGCGCCTTCGCGTCATCTCCTTTCAAAAATGATATTGTCAACGTTGAAAATTTGCAGGCATGACGGACCGCACGATGTTCAGCCGCCGTTTACACGGCTGGAGCGCCTTCAGTAGTACATGCAATTCTATCCGATATCCTGTTCCCTGGACTTGGCTATTCTATCTTAAATGAACTATCCTTGTGCGATCATATTACTGCCGTATCAATTCTGGTGCGCCTCACATCCCGATGTCAACGGAGGTATCACTCACTGGCTAGCATACCTGATTAAGGTAGGTAGCCTTAACAAATATATTTCATGCTCTGCAGTTTTGTTCACGTAGCGAACTCGTCGAAACAAGTTAAGAACGAGTAAATCACAACCATAAAGGTTCCAGTGAGTAAGGGTCTACTCTCTAGAAGTCGGTCAAATTTTTTAAAATCGCACCTCGTGGACTGGTCATGAGAATCCTCATCACCAACGGCTCTTGTAAGGCACAAGACTTGGTCGGCTTTCCCCGATTTGTAGGCATCATGGTGCGAAAATTATCACTCATAGGACGTGGGCGGTTGCAAGCTAGCACCGATTGGGCAGTTACTCCTGGCTTCTTGTTGATGTCGGTTTCGACGGCGCAATTCGTGCTGTTATGCCGCAGTGCAAGTCCTCGGGGGCATGGGTTTCAAAATGGTATAAATACAGGCCTCCCCCATCTGAAGGTGCGTCGTCACCCCCAACACAATCTTAAGTGATTAAACCATCCCTCTCATTCGCGATGTCTGGGAACTTGGTCGCTGATGGTACATACAAAATCTACAATGTCCAATACTCTGCTTCTGTTTTGAATCTCACCGGCGGCAGTGCGTCTGCTGCGCTCACTGGGTACTCGACTGCCTCCAGCTCCAACAACTTGAAGGTATGTATCGACAATTTACACTCGTGCCAACTATTAGATCTTCAATCCTGGCAGTGGAAGGTCAAGAACATTGGTAACAACCAGATCGTCATCGAGAGCGTTGCCGTTCCCGGCATCTTTGCGAATGTTCCCGTTCACCTTAGTGTACGTCGCTTGATGGGGAGGCGAAACGCGACTGACTGTGCACGATCTCGGTCACTCAACAGTATGTTGGACTCACCGCATCGCCAAACCCAACTATCTGGACTGTTATCAGCGCTGGCACCAACATATTCCGGTATGTTTCGGATCCGATGTTGCGTTTCTTCACTTGACGTTTGGCTTCTCCCATCAAGGATCTCTGTCTATAACGATGGCCAGGAATACTATTGCTACCTCCCAGGAGGGACGAATGATACAGTGGTAATATCCAATCTGGCACACCTGAACGCTCGATCTCTCAAACTGCGCCTATAATAGGTTCTGCTCGGAACGAACATCGGCGGGAGTACTGCGCATTGGTCGTTCAAGTCCGCCTGACAAGGCAGGACTCGTTGGAGTGTTCAAACATTCTTGTTCGGTGAATGGTTTGTACGAAAAATGAAAAACTAAAAAAAGGGGGAGTTTGTAGGATTCAGTAGCTGGAGTGAACGATGTGTTGTGAAGCAACATTGAAGGATGTCAGTGGACCATATAATAGTTTTAGTACGAGCGCGTGAAGAATAACATATGCGCCAACTCGAGTAAAGCTACCACATAAGACGAACCTGAGTTCCGCGAACGCGATAAACCAGGGCCCTAGGACGAGATGAACTCGATGAAGCTAGACGCCTTGAGGGGGATATCGCGGAAAAAACGGTCATGGCCAGAGTCCCGTCCGATCAACCGGGTGTGCGGGTAGGTCCAGATACGCCTTCCACCCCGTCAGTCCTCGTCCCCATCCCCGTCCACAACCTGCCACACATCAGCCCCTCCAAAGGCAAAATCAGCACCCCATAATCCAAGGCCGAGAAATCGCGTCTTTCCGACGCTACTGTTCAACCTCGGCAACAGAATGGTCTCGACGGTGGGCGTCCCGCTCAGAAAGTTGTCCTTTGACCAGGTGATCAGGAACGCGAGGCCGTAAAGGTTCTTGGCTGGGAGCCCCGGCCAGGCGCAAAATTAAACCATGTTGGATGGCCACTCGAGTATGATGCGAGGGTGGCGTCAAGATACACGTCTCGCAACGCCTTGCGTACAGGGTGGAGAGTTGCTGTTTCGGCCAGGTGGCGCCATTGGGTGTTGATACCAAATGCAGCGATGATCGAGGTGAGTGGAAAGAAGGAGATGATGTAGAGCAAGAGAGCGTCCGTCGTGGTTTGAATATGTGTACCGTCATTTATAGCCCCTATTGGCCAAGGGATCTTGGAACATTGTAGGATTGCATAATCAGTCCGTTTGAAGACCGTCCCAAAACACACATGTTGCATTTCCTGAGCAGGACGGAATCGCAATCAGAAAATAGGAAAAACGAAAAACGAACGAAAATCCACGATACAACGAATAGATACAGCGGGTACATTCACTCCAAAGCAAATGCGGATATCATTAGCCACATACCATCTCCTCATCAAACGACGAAAAAGAAAAAAAAATGCAAAACGAAGGTCAAGGAAATTTCACAAGGCAAGGAATGGGAGCGGCCTTGACATGGGGTCCCCATACATTCTATGTACTTGATGTAGCACCTCCGTATCCTGGCCCCGGATCCGTAGACATCTTTGAAACAGCTTCTTGTCGATTGTGAATTGCACGCGACTGGCGAGGTGTTGACCTGCGACGAGGTCCTTGATCACCCCAGCAATCAACCGTTGCTTGTGTACATTGATCAACGGCTCGAGTTGCATCGACGATGGGAGCGCAGTGAGCGAATCAAATACTTCAGGATGACACGGCGAGTCAAAGCTGCTTGCTTGTGGGTCGATCGAAACAGGTTCGTTAGGCGCGGTGGGGTCAATCAAATCGGGGAGCTTGCTGTAACGGTAGAGCTGCGCGAGGTAAATCCCTATAGACCAATCTTCAGTGATCGTCGACAGAACCAGGCACAGCACACTCACCGATAAAGGGCACGCACGCAGACGGCGTATTACCTTCGATGCTCTTACCCCACGATTGCGAATCGGAGGTACTACTACTCATGATCGTCGACGCATGGGAACGTACATCAATCGGCTTGGCATCGACCATGGCCGAGACCGCCTCGTGCATCGCCTTGAAATCATCTTCGGCATTCACAAACTGCGACAGTTTTTGATAGATTTGCATCTCCCACGGACCCACGCGACCCCAATGTCGATGCATCGCCTTGGTGACCCACTCGTTCCGCAGACCCGCAAGAACAGCCGCGAGTGTATGAAAGTTGCTATGGCTATACGATTTCTGTTACTTGCATGAGCGCCACGGTTCCAAACCAAACATTACACACGTACGAATGCGATCCGGATAAACTTGCCTATGAGGGTATGCCGATCACTCGGCGGGGTCAACACAATCTCGGACGCCACAAAATTAGCCATCAAGTTGAACCGTCCCCGAACGGCAGCCAACGCGCTCGTCTTTTGGCCGTTGCGTGATTCTTCTTTCCATTGCGCCCGGTCTTTGAGGTATTGCGCCCAGTCGAGCACGTTGACTTCTTGACATGACATCCAATCATCCATGATGAGCTCCTCGGGTTTGATGCCCATGAACAACTCCCGATCGATCATGGAGAAATGTTGCGCCAACACGTCCGCTCTGACACTCAACACCCAGCATCGATGCAATTTACGACCCGTCGGGGTCAGTATCTTGGCGGGTGACGTGAGTGCAGGTCCAGGGGCCGGCGGAGGTACCGGGGACGATGGGCACATGAAAGATCCCTGTGAGGTCGAAGGTCGAGAAGACACCCGGCTCCACAAAATCTCGGGCGGAACCACATCCTCAGGTGCAGGCTTTGCATCCATCCCCCTCACCAATGACGACGGTACCGGCGATGCCAAATCAACTGACGTCAAAGGGAACCCGAGCGACGATCCCGAAGGCGGCGCGGAGCTGAAATAATCGTCCGACCCAGCCACCGAGACCGTGATCTGCGAGGGCGTGACGGGCAACGACACCCGTCGATCCACCAACGAGCTCTGCCTCACCGATCCTGTCTCATGTTGATCAATATCATACGCGTCGTCGTCGTCGTCCTCTTCGTCGTCAAAGAACCGCGGATGCTCATCACCAAAATCGCCCGCTGCCATGCGCTCCTGGATTGTTCGCACCCATCCATCGACCTTGAGCGCGTTTTCCTTGCGTCTCTGCGGATTGATCTGGCCCTCGAGTCGTTTCAGCGCTTCGTCCACGCCTCCTCCGACTTCACCATCCTCACTGAGCGAATCGACGATCGCGTTCACCTGCCACTGTTGGATCCCATTTCCGAGGCCTGCAAGTCCAAACGACGCCGCCGAGTTCTCGGATGCGACAGAGTCCCGTGACCGTATCCCCATCGAGGACACGCTCTCGCCCGATCGTCGTATAAACTCGAAATCGCGACGCAAGGGCAGCTTCCGGGGGACCTTGCGAAGTCCCGTCGGTGGCACTGGTGCTTCCTCGTGTACCTCCGAAGATGTGTCAGATAAATCAAGGTCATCAATCGACACCACTTCAAACTGCCACGGTGGTTGTGCCTGTACCTCGGCCACCAACGGGTTCAGCCTCGACCGCGAAGACAAGATGGACCCAAACGATTCTGTAGAGTGCGTCCGTGTGGATAACGTCGCCCTCGAGACCGCAGATAGGACGGACTTGGTGGACACTCTGTGACTCATCGTCGCCGTATCGGTACGATCCTCTTCCTCTTCTGTCACCTCTGACACGGACCGTAAATGGTGCGACGACGACGAACTCGGGATCGTGCCCTGCTCGGCCTGCGGCGCGACAGTATCCGCAAGTGCCGTCTCAACTTCGGCGCCAGACGTCACGGGCGATGGCGGCTCAATCATTTTTAGATACTGCTCCACGCCACCACGCACACCCAATAGATCCCCACTCAGCTCGAGGTCAAACGCGGAGACGTTGGCAGGAACGGCGATCCCCGTGTCCACCGTCTGTCTCGAGTTCAGCACGCGTTTCCACCGTCCCAAACGTCCGATCGTCTTGACAAACACCCGCGAGAGCGCCCGCTGTGGAAACGTGATCGGTGGTGGTGACTGTGCTAACGGTACTGCCGCGCCCGGAGCAACCGAGATACTCGCTCGACTCTGTTGTAGGATATTCCGCTGAAGCGGCTGTTGAAGAATGGCAGTCGACGCCGAGGCAATCGCGCTGGCCCTCGTGGGTGATGCCACGCTGCCCGACGACCCAAACGCAAACGCGTTGCCTGATTCTCCGCTGCCGAGAAAGACCGAGATGCGCTCCTCTGGTGCAAAGTCGAGGTCCACATCCGAGTCATCTTGGTCTTTGGAGATCGCTTCTGCAAACTTTTCTCCGAGGACGTGCGTCGGCCGTGGCCTGGTCGAGATGCTCTGGCGGGCGGACGACGTCCCATAACGACGCCGAGTATGTGCTTCCTTGCAGTCCTTGACGACCTTGATCAATTTGCGCACAATACTCTGCAATGACCATAATAAGCACGAGCAACCCACTTTCTGAGAGGCAACACTCACCAGCCCGTCCTGATGTCGCTTCAACACCGGATCTTTGACCAACGTGTTCAACCAACTTGCCAACAAGAGCCTCAACTCGCGATTGGGCATGAAATCCATCACGAAAAACGTCAACAACCAATACCTAATCGCGACAAACGTCCGAACACGCACAATCTTCCTCGTCAAATCGTCCTGCCTCGTCGCATGTCCGCTCAAGCTCCAATGGAATCGACAAATGAGTAAATGACACAGGTCGACGGCAGAGATGTATGTACGGTAGGTGAGGAAGAAGTTGAGTAGTTCGTCGTAATTGAAATCCGAGGTCAACTGGGCGATCCAACGCTCGATGGTAGCGGCCAACAGTACCCGGCGGTTGTTTGCGCCGGCGGCGGGGTCGTCTTCAGAAATACGCAGGCAGGGAAGGTCAGCAGAGGGTTTGCCACGGCGAGAACCAGATGGAGAAGATACGCCCGTCCGACTACCTTGTGAAAGCGAGACCTCGTCCGTGTCCACGTCCGATGTTAAATGGGTCTCTCCCCAAAGGACGAACCGGGGATCGTCGCGCGGGGCTGCACTGTCATCAGCACGCAGTGACATCTTGATCGTTGTCTCCCCAGCAGAGTCAGGGAACAGACGGTCCAAAAGCGGAAGACCGCGGTAGGTCTGCAGGACGTCAAACACCTCGGGAGAGTAACGCGAATGCATGCTTGTTTCCGGGAGCGGACCAAGCTCAGGGTCAGGCGGTGGGATATCAGAGTCATCACCAAAAGGGGAGAGCGTATGACGAGACGGTGGCGACGGCGAGCTTGCACGCACAAAGTCAAAAGCAGTAACATCCTCCCGAGGAGATGGTGGATCGCTCCCAACGCGTCGCATCATGTCATCCGCGCGTGCAGTAAGACCAGACTCGAAAGACTGCATCTCGCGGAGAGCACGAGGCAAAGGGAGGAATACCGGGTCGTCACGTGAGGTGGGCGAGTCGAAGGTAACCCCGAAACCAAACGGATATGAGATATAGCTGCCACCAGAAGATCCGGATGCCGACGGCGAAGTGGGAACAGAACCACTAGGCCACTGCATAGTCTCACTAAAGATATCACCTGAGGGAAACTTGGACTGATCCGCGATCGGAGGGTCGGAAGAAAGCGAACGGGGTATGTCAGCGCCAGTGACGCTATGTGAATGCATACGGCCAGTAGGCGTAGGCTGCCTCCCTGGGTTCTCGGAAGAAGACGTACCGATCGCAACCCCAAACATGTCCGGAATAGACCTTGTACGTCTGAGAAATTTACGCGCCGTGCCCGGTTCATGGGGGGGTGCTAGTCTAGGAGGTGCAACAGGCCTGGATTTGTGGGCGAGAATATTGTGGACGCTCATACGCGATCTGCTTCTAAATGAACGTCCGTATGTTTGTGACGCGTCAACGGATGTGGACACTTTTTGAGCCTTTGATTCTGCTTCTGCAGCAGGCGCGATTGCATCACGGTGTCTGGCTCAGCCATCAGAGGTAGGTTTATGCAAAAGAAAAGAACATCAGTACTGACCCGACGCGGAACATTTGTTTTCCATGCTGGTTAACAAACGCGGTGATGGCATACGGCGAACGAACGTCTTTACCAACACCAAGATATTGATCATATCGTCTCTTGAGCTCCCTTGCGGCAGGACCGGAAGATGTCTCAACAAAACTGCCGTCGGCTAAAAGAAGCCCAGGTTGAATACAAACGGTGGAAGCGAGGGCCGGAACATTTGGAGATCCGACACGTAGGAAGCGTACTTACGCGCAATGGAAATGTCCGCAGTGGCCACCTCGGGTGGCAATGAGCTCCAGTCACCTTCTGGCGCGACGATGGTATGAGAAAACACAACCGAGGACTGAGATCTGTTGAGAGAAGGAGTGGGTATGGGGAGAAGGAGCTGAGGGGGCGCGTCAACAAAATGAAGCGAGGGAGGTCTAGATGCCGAAGATGAAGTCGATTGTGTTGCTGCTTCTGAAAGTTCCATTATCGTTTCGGTTGTAAGGTGGTCTAAACGTGATGATGATGATGCAGTCTGTGATAATACAGTGGCGTCAGGGCCAGGAGAAACAACTGGGGTGGTTGGAGAGGGTTCGTTGTGATTTGTCGACATTGACGTGTGTGATGCGTTTGATGAAGACAAGTGTCAATGCGAAAACATGCAGGTGAAGAACGGAAGAAAAAAAGAGAGAGAAAGGGGCTAAAACGGCGCGTCAAAAATACGGTACACCCCTGGACGAGAACAAGAGCTGAGACAGAAACGAATGCGGCAGAGAACAAGGTCGTATGACTCGGTGCGATGGCCTCAGAATCGGCGTCGTCGGCGCTGTGCAGCAATGCTGTAGAGATGGGTCTTCGTCGTCGTCGTCGTCGTCGTCGTCGTCGTTGGCGTTGTCGGTGCAAGATGAGTCGACGCGAAATGAAAGCGCCAGGAAACAAAAGCGCACTATGCGATCACGTGATATATACATCACGTGAACACCCAAGATCGACACAAAAGCAAAACACGTTGCAGAGATCAAAACGTCGACATGTCCATTGTCACCATTCGCGTGCGTTGATTCGACACACCGACGCGAACGCGCTCATTTTATAGCAGAACGTCGAATTCCTGAATAACCCGGCGCGTTTCCTCGACCCGTACAAGTTCCGCGTCACATTCGAGTGCATCGCACCACTCAAGGACGGTACGCACACCCCGCCTGTTCTCGGTCGACAACTCACCTCCTGCCAGACCTCGAGTGGAGACTCATCTACGTCTCGTCACCCGGAAATGAAGAACTCGATCAAGAACTGGACGACTGTCTTGTGGGACCCGTCCCTGTCGGCGTCAATGCGTTCGACTTTGAAGGTATCTCTCCGGATCCCGCGAAGATACCCCCAGAGGACGTTCTTGGCGTTGCTGCACTCATTCTCACCGGTTCGTACAAGGATCAGGAATTCGTCCGCGTAGGGTACTACCAGAACACCGAGTATGACAACGAGGAGATGAAAGAGACGCCACCACAAAAGATCGTGTTCGAGAGGTTGGTCAGGGAAATGAGCACAAAACCGCGTGTGACGCGATTTCAGATAAAATGGTTGGTCGTACGCGTCGTTGTGCATGTTGCCCAGCTTATTTTCGCTAGGGATGTGTCCCCGTCCTCACAGGGCGTGGCTGCTGCTGGTGCTGCCGCATCCGCTGCAGTTCCTTCGGCTGATGATCTGGATGGTCCAGACGATGACGACGACACACATTCACCTCCGAAAACAAATGGCGTCTCGTAACCCAGTCTTTCTACATGTGCTTCATTCTCAATGGGAATCTCTCAACATTTGGGTTACAGATAAGCTGATATATTTCTAAGAAACCTAGACCAGTAATTTGCTCTTGTACAACAACACGTATGCCGACGAGTCTTCACCTCCACCGTCGATTGTCGTCAACTTTTCCTTTGGGAATATGGACACCTTGTCGTCGTCGAGCTTGTACCAGTCCTCGTCGTCCTCGTCCAATTGCTTCTCGGATGTCGGTGCTTCCCCGGATGCAGTCACACCCAGCGACTTGGGAGCATGGAACACGCTCTTCTTGACGAATCCGATATAATGACCAGCATCCGCTTGAGGGCCTTTGTGTGTCACGATAGCTGAGCATTCATATCCATCAACATCTATCCATCTCGCACAGGACGTAAATTAGAACCCACCAACAAGATCATACAATCCCGTCAAACTACATCCGAAATCAGCCTTTAATTCAGGATTGACAAGTGCTTCGAGCTCGTTTTGTTCTCTGGCGCGGTACACGCTCTCGTCTTCCAAGTCCCCAACTGTTGGCGGGGCTGCAGGCTCATCGACGTTCATACTGGACTCCTCGGCAGGTGGGGGAGCAGGCACACTCCCTTGTGTCGCATTCTTGGTCCGCTTTCGGACTTTCCGCCTCTCAGACCGTTCCTTTTCAATTTCTTTGAGTCGTTGAGACACAGGGGTCAGCTTGGCTTTCAGCTCTGGTGTGGCAATATCCAACGCATCAAACTCGGTCGGAAACTTGACTTTACGCTGTGGCCAGAAGGCGAAAAGCTTGAATGAGGTTTGTTGCCTGGCACGACTCGTCACTGACCATGATTTTCGCTTTCTTTCCAATGTCACGTTTCCACTCGAAACGGACGGTATGAACTGTGAGGTAACTTGGAAGTCGAGACAGGCGAGACGTCTGACTGTATATAGCGTCACGGCCCAAAGAAGGGGAGTTTTTCGAAAGCTTGGAATTCAACGACTGCAAGCAAGGGTACGATCAGAATGAGTGTCACACGTAGAAGATACACACGTCTGTGATGCCCGTATGCATATAGCTCGTCGCACTAGTGATGTTACACTCGATCTTGAGCACACGTTCAACCGTGACGGTGGATGGCTCCTCGGGGGCTTCATCACACTTGAGTCTGGTTTAAAGTCAACGTGTGAGCAAGGACGGGGAAGATGAAGCCTACTCTCGACGCATCTCGCCGACCAAGAATTGATCGACGAATTTCTTGTCCGAGACGGACGCGCCAGACGGGTCGATCCCGGGAACATCTTTGAGCGCATTAGTCATCTGAGTCCAGCACTCTTCAGCATCTAGAACAAGACATGAATACAACGTGGGAGTAATTGCCACAAAAATATCACCTTGTTGGGCAAAGCCAGTCAGTGGACCAGACTTTGATCTGTCCAGCTCGTTGAACTGGGGGACAACACGCCTAAGAACGGTCAAGAATGCAGCAGGGATGACGCTCTCTGTTGTCTGGGACATGTTGGAATACAAATCCCGTAGAGCTCGCGGGAAAATATCCAAGTGAGAAGGTCTACAAGGGAACGTTGGATAAAGACGACGAGATTGTAAAATAGACTGGCGTTTTCAATGCGATTTGGAGCTCTGGAATTGCACGCATAGCCTGCACGGTGGAATTCATGTAACATGTATTCCCAAGACTGGAACGGTGTTACGATCAGCGGGAACTCTGGTAGGACCCAGCCTTACTTTCTGAGTCCGACGGGCAGTTGGAGCTATAGAAGGATCAGATGATCATGTCACTGAGAACAAGGGTGTGGATTACCGCTTCGGCCAACTGTGATGCATCCATATCTAGCGCATGTTGAGATTAGATGCGTATATATGCGGGTAGAGCGCCTTGATCTCACCCTCTAAAAACACGATTGGTTTCTCCGGTGGCTTCGGGAGCTCACCCGCTGCGCCGATTACGGTGAAGGTCTGGCCCTATGTCGTGAACTGGTCAGCAAGCCGCGCTAACCAAGACGCGTGAGTATATGCGCGCTGCGCGCACTTACCGCCTTCGGTGCAACTTTTTTCCAATCTGTGTCGTCCTGGATATGGATAGCTACCGCGTGAGAGCGCTTGCAAAAAGATCTGTGCATACCTTGAGCATACCGCCCTTGATCATGACCTTCATCCTGTCAGGTGGAACACCTGTGAGGTGATATATGGCATCCTTGAACGCTGTTGGAGGGATATCTGGGTTGAGCTGAACGTCGTACGTTTTCCCAGCATGCTTGATGTGGACGTGCAGCGGTGCCATGACTGTAGGAAAGAAAGGTCTGGCGAGAGTGACGCGTCGCGGATGGGAATAGGTTATGTAATGAAAGCGAGTGTGACGTCACATCGTGTTGGCCACGTTTGCGCTGCGCAAGTTGACATAAAACCCGACACGGATTCGAATCTGACCCAGTCTCGCCCATCATGACCATCTAGTAAGTTCACCCAACGACATATTTATCATTCTGACACTGTATGAACAGTTACACACTCACGTTTTTCCTTCTCGCTGCAGAGGCAAGTCGAATCTCCGACTGTGTCCGTATGCTCACCCGCTACAGATGGTCACGTTCTGCATCCTCGTGTTCCCTCTTCCCTATGTAGTCCGAAAACGCCTCTTTCGCTTCCTCTCTGAGAGTGTTATCGTCGCCAAGATTGCATATGGTCTCAAAATATCGTTCATGTACGCCACTCTGGTGCCTTTTGGCACTTTACTTGCTCATTTTGATCCAGCTTTGTGGGGGTTCTCTTCTTTGATGCCCTTCAGCGCATGTTCCGTGTGACTGCAGAGCTGGAAATGGCTCGTGCAGACCACACCGTTCACGATGCGCGCACCGAATCGAGCATCGCGGCCCGTAAATTCTAGTAAGCATGATGATGCCTTGTTAGTGCCTTGTCTGATCATGTCTCAAGTGCCCAGCGCAACATGTACCTCACAGGGTTCTGCTTGTTCCTCTCCCTCGTGTTGACCCGTACCTTTTCCATTGTACTCGACCTCATTCACACACAGGAAGAGTATTCCAAACTGAAAAAGGCGGCAAGTTGTCCAACGTTTTATTTGAAAGGTTGTCTGAGAACGCGTCCCTGCTAGACGGCAGAAACATCGAAGAACAACATTGTGTCTGGTGATCAAGCCAAGCAAATTGAACAACTCAAGAAGAGGCTTGCAGACAGCGAGGCCAAGAATCGTGACCTCGGTTTGTCTGATTGTGTCTGAGCTGTCTCACTTTGTTTACTGGGTATACTGCAGAGATTCTGAAAAAGCAAGCTGCGCAAAATGCGCAAGAATACGACCGTCTTGCCACTCAGTACAACGAGGCGACCGGCCAGACATCGAATAAGAAGTCTGATTAAGGGCTTTGTTACGATTGGTCTTGGACAACAGTCTTGTCAATTTGTACTGTGTCATCGCCTATTCTTTTCCATATCTCCGATGGTGTTTATAGACCACCTGGAGTATTTACTACCTGTGCTGACTCAGCAAGTGATTTTGTTCATGTTGGATTGTCTTTTTCGAGTGATGCCCAGCTTTCCATTCCCTTCATGGTTCTCGCGCAAAGAAAACACCGAGTCCACATCCAAAGCACCGCAGTCGCACAATAATACACAGACTGTTGTTTGGTTGCTTCAGAATGACGCGGTAGTAGACCGTGTCCTTGTATTCGCCCTCGGTACTACTTCAGGCGCAGTCGCTATACTCGCATGGCGTCGCTGGGGAATGCGCCTCCGCACCGCCGAGTGGATCACCCCCAACGAACTCGCCCGTCGCCGATGGATACGTGGTATCGTGACCAGGTGAGATCAAGACAACAAGGCAACACCGACCTGCGTCCGATTCTGAACTGAGTCGTTGACAAGCGTTGGTGATGCGGACGACTTTCGGCTGTATCACACGCCTGGGTTCGGTTGGAGATGGCCGCTCAATGTCAGGCGCGTACCGACCAAGCGGAAAGGTGAGGCATTTTTCGTATGCATGGGTGTGGTGTTCATATGTGATAGATCTCAAGGATGAGACGATACATGTTCGGATTGCTGGGGTAGACGCACCAGAGGTACGCCATCGTGCAAACTCACTGCATTGTTCATGATGTTGTCCAGGGGGCGCACTATGGTCGCCCAGGGCAACCACACGCCGAGGAGAGCCTTGCGTGGCTTAGGAAACGTATCCTGGGGAAAACGCTCTGCTGCCAGCTTATTCGCAAGGATCAATATGGTCGAGTGGTGCGTAATCCGGTTGCTGTGAGATGTCCGAATGCTCACGCGCTGTGTTTACAAGGTGGGGATTCCTCTGATCCCCCGTCCGTTCCTGCCACTATTCCTCTCCAAATACTTTGGGAGCCCGTTGGCTCTAGAGATGTTACGTGCCGGCGTTGCTACGACCTATACAGAGAGCGGTGCAGAGTATGGTCCTTGGGGACGTGAACACTTTCTGCGTGTCGAAGAGGAGGCCAGGTAAGAGGGTGGTCTCTACCTTCTGAGCTCGTAATATTAACCGGATGTTCAGGGCAGCGAGAAGGGGGATGTGGCGAAATGGTGTGGGTATTGAAACGCCTGGGGAGTACAAGAAGCGGTATGCAGCTGCGCTTGGGACACCTGCGAGTAAGGAAGAGGTGACCAACGGTGCTAGTGCGAGTGACCAACGGTGCAGATGGTTATCGAGGCTGTCTGGAATGTTGAAATAGGACACTACCTTGTGCTGCGGAATACCTTCTGGGTTGGATGTTGCTTAATTTATTCCGCAGCGTGTGTATATAATTCACGTACATTCAATCCGATAGGTTGAGCTCGCCATGAAGCTCGTCTGTCTCGCAGCGTTGACCGCCCTCATCGCCAGCGTCTCTGCCTCCTCGACCCATGTCCCCGTTACGCCCATTGGGCCCGCGTAAGTCCCATTCCCAGACGCGACACGATAGCTGATCCCGCTAAGCACGAGCGGTCTCCCATTCAGCACCATCTCCTTTGACACGAGTGCTACCCCGTCCCTCCTCTCCTCTCCCTCCTCGCTCATCTCCTCCGAGTCCACCGCGGTAAACCCGTTCACATCCCACTCTGCTTCAGGGACTGCGACAGCCTCGGGCTCGGTCAGTAACCCAACGACGACTGCAACGACGTCTCAGAACGTGACCACGACGTCCGGTATACCGACGAGCACGAGTACGAGCACAAGCAACGGGGCGTGTCGCGCGGTGGGAGATGTCTGGCCAGTGGGCGGTGTACTCGCAGGCGTCGTAGTCAGCGCTCTCGCCGCCCTGCTCTAGATGAACCCACTACGAAGAGCGGCGCCTGGTGTCGTTTGTTTTTTCAGCCGTCCGCCGTACTATTACTATAAAACACGACGATCGGCGCACGCCCATGTGTGCCACGACAGTACTACTACTTGCATACTAACTACTTCATTGACGCGTGTGTAACTGAGAGGTTGGAAATCAGATGGCAGGCGTCGCCTTTTCTTGTGTCCATCACACTCCTTGCATCAGGCGAGTATCATCATCGGTTTCAAATACGTTGTAAACCTACAAAGATCAGATCTACTACGTTCCATTGCGCTCCTCCATCCTCCATCTCACGTTCTACGACTGCACGACAGCTGGATTTTAACAACAAAATTACCATGGCAAATCGCTGGCGCTTAGTCCAGGCCAAGTTGCACAGGCTTGAACAACTGGAAATCCAAGTATCTGAGGGGAACATCCGCGATGATCTCGATCGTCTTGAGAATAATCTGCAACACCGATCAATAACTGCAATATCGAACAACAGGGGAACCAAATTACCGGAGAGTCGGGATCAGACGTGTCAGAAACGGACCAAACTTGACTCCGATCATAACCTGCCTCAACGCTGGACGAGAATAGTTGACCAAACACGGCGCCATGCGAGGGTGAGTAGTACTTACCTGTAAGCTTCCTCAGCTTCCCTGTAGACGGCATACCATTCTACGTCTTGACTAGCGTCATTGGTAGAAAAGACTGTTGCTGTTTCCTTGTCTACTCCCGTGTACGAGAAGCCGCCAATGCTGAGACGAAGACCTTGGTTATTAGGTTGCGATGTAATGTCCCACTGTAGCCGATGAGGTGGGTATCGCATTCGAGACACACGAGAAATCATCATACAGTTACTTCGGGCTGGTTGAGGCGGACGGCCGCAATCCCATAGTCATAGTCAGAGATACCGACAAAGGGATTCGGGGACGTGACGAGAGAAGCGATTTTGCACTGTCCGTAGAAGGCTTGGATTTCAGTCATCGCGGCGTTGGCTATGGCGAAAGGTTTACCGTGGCACAGTTTGTCAGTTCTTCATTTTATAGCACTCTTCCTGGCGGGTTCCTCGGATTGGTCATTCAAGGCACTGATCTGTCATCTGCGAAGAAGACGATTACGGCCGCCGCTAGCCATTCATTGGGTCCCGTAGACCAAGTTTTTGATACCCGTGCCCTGAGCACATGGTCTCCCGAAATTTTAGCGCGATCCCTTCAAACGAGTGATGATGTGCCTGGTTTCTTGATAGGTTTTTCGGCATCGAGGCAATACAGGTTTAGACGACGCTGCAGTTTTGGTGACCCCACGTTGATGTCGTATTGTACAATGTGGTAATCCAGTGGAATGCTGGTAACCCTCGAAATCGGAATCTTTCGTACCCTCGCAGCCCTACCAGCTAGTTTGTCTGGTATGGAGTATCACAGCGAATGCCCCCACCATGATCGGCAGGCTTTGGACAAGCTCTTACCAAACCCGCATCTAGACTCATTGAGCTGCATTCTAGATAGTAGTCAATGTGTCACATAAGCCGTATTATCAGCGACCATGTCGTCTCAAGATTGGAGTATAAATATCTCACACCAGGTCAGTCTTTGCTCCTTTATATCTTTGACACTCCCCCGAAACCTGGTACACGTGTACTTTCGCGTACCATATCTCCGAAGGCGAACCGACGGATCGAGCCTCTTGCTAGCGCGGTAAAGGATTACCGACGGACCAGAACAAGACGTGTTCCTGTGAAGCGGGGGACAGTCGGAATAACGCTAAATCCACCGCCGTCGGTCTATACGCGACTTCGTCCCCGCGAAGGGATGCCATGGAGGGAAACCCGGTCAACAGGATTTCATATCGCGCAGACCTTTGAATTGGCTTGCATGAGCATGAAGGAAGACACAGTGGGACACGTGCTTCAGAGGTTACTCTTGCAGGGAACGGCCAACGTGTAGCCAACGGGATAGGACGAACAGGGACGAACAAACCTCGAAATCAAGTGGGACTTGTTTGTTTCAGAATAAATAGATGGAGTGATGAAAAGGTGCTAGATAGCTCTCCTTGGGCCATAAATGATGGTTTTCACTGGACCCAGTGTGACTGGAAGCTGCCTACATCTACAACGAACGAGCTATTGGCCGATCGCCCTTTAGAGTCGATGGTCCGTGAAGCCGAGCATGCAACGAATAATAATACCTGTGGGTATCAGCCAGCGATCCGTGGAGGGAATAATTTAGTGCGCTTGCCTGGACCACCTGGACCACTTATTAGTGTGCGGACTCAAGTACTCCTCCATAGAGTTCAAACACCGCTAACCACTCCATACCAACGGCGACACCGGTGGTGACTGTGCACTCGGACGTTGTCGTCGATGCTCCGAGGACCCAATCTGTTCGTTCCAATAAACCAGAACGCATCTACACGCAGCTCGCAATGCCTTGCCCTCAGGGTTGGCCATAGAATGGCTGGTAATGCGAAATCTGCAGACCCAGAGACTCATTTCCGAAATGTAGCGATGCCTGAACCTCCATCCAAGCTCCCAGGGGAACGTAAGCCACTCCCCAAGTCGAGGGCCCACAACCAGTACAGTTGATAATGAGCTTGACTTTTTCCTACTTGCCTCGAGACTGCGAAAGATGTACGATAACTTCTCATTTCTGTCCAGAGCATAAAGCTTATTTCATTGGTTTTAGTGGTCAATCTGGCACATTCCTGTATCGCGCCGAATAACTCGCGACTTGGTTTTTGTCCAAGGGATGGTCGATGTTGACAGCGACAATCCCGAGGAGTCTCTGGTAGTCGGTTCATCAGTTTATTGGTGAGTACGAATCTTGATTACGTCGATTGTTGTCCTCCCACGATTCTTATATTCTCAATTTCTTGGAATAATCAAATCCAGGGGAAAGAGATGATATGACAGATTGCGGTACCGAATTAGAATCAGCCGTAAGGCGCGGAGCGCAATGATGAGTGGTGCGCGATATGAAGCTTGGCTTCAAATGTTCTGATAGAAGTTCCATTGAGGGGCCATACAAGATTTCAGTGACCCGAATAGCGGCGTCCCAGCTTCCAAATGATGCAGGATGACACATTTATGAAGAAGGTGGTTCCAAGTGGCGTACATTTATCAACACGAGGCGTGGTGGAATTAGGTATGGTGTGACGCTCTCAAGGTTTTGACAACTGAAAAGGAGAGCGGATGCGCAAAATCCCCCCAGCATCTTCCAACGTCCCCTTACAGCCATGTCAGGACCCATCTCACCTGGAAAATACAACATCCTCTCCCTTCTAAACCTCCTTGTGCTTCATCCGCCCACTGGTATTACGGACAATGATTCGGCTAAACAGGCGTCTATTCAGCTTAACCAACCTGAGTCAATTGTACGACGGTTTCTCGAATGTATTCAGTGTCTATCTCATCGATTTTTAGTGGGTAGTCACGGGGCCACAACCTAGCGGCAATGGTTACACGTTCAGGATCGGTAGTTTTAACTACACCGGGGTATCTACGGATGGGACGAATACGGTCATTGCTACGGATGAACAAGATCAGAATGTGACATGGTACATCAACTACATAGAAGATCAGCAGGGATACATGTGAGTGGAACTCATTTTTTTCATACCAGCGTCTCTAAGTTGTCCATTCTCAGTATTAGCCAAAATACTCAGCCGTCCGAGTCTAGGATCCTCAATGTGTGGACAGTGATAGCTGAGGACCCATCCTCCACGGTAATTAGTTCACTGCCCTCTGCTATCATTGCAGTTTACTGATTCGTGAATAGATCGCTGTCAAGCCAATCGTTTACCTCGTTGACTTGCAAGTCATCCCATCTCAATTGTTCTCATTCTATCAACCCTCGACAGGGGAATGAGCGCTTGAGCAGTGATGGATAATTGTATATATGTAGACCCAACGCTGTTGTATGTCGAATTACCCATCTCAAGATTGTTACTGTTCACGTTCATGTCGTGACGGTGGACCTTGAATACGGATGAGAGGAATGATGAAATGCGTCCAAAGAACGATAGAGGAACTCTGATTACACCGTAAATTGAAGCATAGCGACAGGTCTGGGGACTGCATATCGCGAATGCGAGTGTGTGGACAGCGTCGATGATAATCATGAGGGTTGACTCGTGAGACTGGCTTGAAAATGGAGTTTTGCCTGAAACGCAAACGTAGCAGAGCACACTCCTCAGTGGCATCCTAGTATCACACCACCCTCGGGCCAAGGATAAAGATCGGTCGACCGATCTAGGGAACCAGTTAGCGTCCTGGTCTGCCGAATATCCAAGTGAATGGCGAGATACTTCATCAGGCATGATCAAGACAGGCAGGACCACGATTAGACATTGTATTCAAGAAGAAAAGGGAATAAGCACCAATGGGGATCGTTGGGGCCTTTCGGATCTAGTTCTGGCCGCCTTCTTCCCCATCTACTTGCATCTTTTGTCTTTCCTCTGGATCCAACCAGCTATCCTCCACCGTCGCCTTCACCCGCCGCACGTACTCCTTCATGTTTTCCCTATACAACTGTGCAGCCTCTGCATTTGCAGGGCTGTTTGGATTCGGATCATGCAACAGACTCTGGATCGACGTCAGGATCGCAGCGACATCATACGTCGGTGACCACCGGTTCTGAAGGATATCGAGACAGAGCTCGCCATTGGCGTACACGTTTGGATGGAACATGCGCGAAAGAAACTTGACTGTCGGCGGTTTGTTGGGGTAGGACTCGTCAAACGTGAGCAGGAGCTTGAACGTGCCGTCCTCAAAGGGTGTGTCGGCTGCAGGATCGTGCAGGATCACAAGCGGGTGTCAGCTGACGCGTTACGTGGAAGAAATGGATGCTTGCCTGGACCAAATATCACTGCATTCCATATCATGATGTTATCGGGACATGGGCTGCCTGAAACACCACTCGGCGGGTCACTTGAGAGTCGTTTGAAGTCACGAATGAGGCGCCGTCTGCAGTTTGTGGACTAGTGGGGTTGTTGGATTGATCCGCATCTAATGAGGTGGAAGGCGTACCATGGCTTGTATATAGGTAACAGCGATTTGGGGCTACACAGTAGTAGGTTATACGGGGTTGGGATACAAGGTTTAGGTGGTCACTGCGCCAGGTCGCTGCATTTGTCAGCCGTTCTGACCCTAACCCTAGTCTGGGGGTTCTTGTCACAGCTAATGCGACACGACAACAACACCATGGCTAACCGTTATGAGAATTGACCGAATCAGATCGAGTAAATCCCATTAAGAAATTCACCCAGCGCCATGTAGGCACGTTTCCCTCCGGAGTATGTACTGCCGGGCGCAGCCTCTAACCATAGATCATCACTAGGTCATATCGGGTTAGGCTGTGGTCTGATAATAAATTAATCTCAGCAGCAACCGATTACGCCGAGAGTTCGGATCGATTGATCAGGACTCTGGATCGTACGCGAGACGCCATGTTACTCATGGAGGTGACTTAATATGCGGGATTCGAATGGTCCAAGTTGGTTCGTATGTGGCTTCTCAATCAAAGTGCGTTCCAACGATATCGATTATGTGCTTGCTCACCAAACATTCTAATGGAAGCCCATCTACGTATAGCAACTCAACGATCCCGAGTAACGGCGGGTCGCCGTAATGGAAGAATGTACCACTGGTTTCACGCCTGCCCTCAAGATTGCTCTATAAAGTGAATGGGTGACTTGTAAATGGCCCACGTCTGAGAACGTCTTGCTCCAATGTCTACACAGAGTCTTGGAAAAAAGTGGAAGATCACTTCTCTTGTTGATGCATCAAACCCTCCCGTCGGTATTGCTGACACCGGGGTTGACTCGCTGCCTGTTCTCCTCAACCAACCCGACTATAGTGTATGATGCTCTCCCTTTTACCATGAAAGTTGAATCTCATCAGTTGTAGTGGACAGTTACTCTGGATCCTACTGGTCATGGCGATCGATTCAGCATTGGCGAATTTCCCTATACCGGAGTGAATAAGCAGGATCAGAACACGGTCATTGCTACCAGTGATGACGACAAGAACGTGGTGTGGTTCGTCAATTACAAGGAATATCAGAAAGCATACACGTGAGTGTTGTTCCTTGCATTCCCGTGTCGTGCCAACCGTTTTTAGCGTTACGAAGGATTTTGAAGAAACAGAGGGGTGGACAGTTGATAGTGCGAGTGCTCCAAACAATCCGGTAATCAGTCTTCTTCACGCCGTATGGAAGCCTACTGATTCATGCTGCAGATTGTGGTCAAGTCGATCATTCCCCCCAGCGGTAATCCTCCACAGTACTCGACTTCTCAGCTGTTCGTATTCAGTAAAGCTGCGTAGCGGTGAGGAGAAGTAAACGAGTATGTCAGTAGTACAGAATTAGCTCGTCCGAATCTTTGTTGTATGTTGAATCAGTTGTTGAATTCCTTTGGTGGCAGCACACGAGGACCCAGCAGTGCTGGTGAGGCCAACCCTCGTTCTCTCTTGTAAAGTAACGACAAGACTGTGGATGTACCTCAGGTCTGTTAAGTTTGAGTAAATACGACGTTAGCCTGGAATAGCGGCGGAAATAGCGTGTGGCACTCTCCGAGTGGTTGCAAGTGGCCCATCTTCATGCATACATGTATGGGAATGTGTTCATCGTATCTGGAGGTAGATACAGATTAAACGTAACTTGGGGAAGAGACGCTGCAAGGAGGCGAGGCGAGCGCAGGGATTTGCAAGCGTCTTGCTTCCGTGTAAACTCGAATTTCTGCGTGAAATTTTCAGTGCTTACTTTCTGCGGGGTCAAGGCGTTGTACGCGGATGGCGGGAGTCCAAGACGATTCGTGTGAGATTCTTCCCTACGGTAATATCCGTGAAGCGGGCTCTCGGGGTAGCGCTGTGTTCCTCTTCGAGCGACGTGACGTAGACCTATTTTCCTTGGGTCTACCCCTGGAATATGTCGCCCTCTCACGTACGTCGTGTGGGGCTAGGGCTGACGGCAACTCCCTGGAAGGCAGGCAGGGAAACCCAGATAGCTGACGGGACTAGCGACGACGAGTAACGACTACACTAGCGACCGGACTCTGGCCAATACACTGAGATCCTATCGCACCCCCCGCCCTCACTGCCGCAACGTTCAATCGATCCGTGGAGCACTACCGCGGCATGTTCCCAAACCTGTTTGAATCTATCTCCAGATCAAGAACTGTTCCGTAGGGACCCCTGGCAAATTTATGGTGTGGACATCGGACAACTCCCACATTCTTGAAATGGCACCATCGATTCGCAGAATCATTAGGCCACTCCAGGATAAGTAGTAGCATTCTGATAATCAATCGCTCCAGGTATGAACCAATTAAGCCTCTGAATCTGTTGATTGGGATTACCGAACTAGGTGTAAGACCCCCATTCTCCAGGCTGTGCAGCAACCGAGACCTCTTGTTTAAGATTCACATACATTGTAACGCGTTGTACATATGTGAGTACCCTTTGATCATACGCCATACCTAGTGATATCAATATGCTCGATTCCAAATACTCTGACAGAAGGTACATTATTGGCCGTGCAGCGGCACGGGCCGAACTGTGTTCGAAAGAGAGGCCTCTTAGTCTGTCTATCCGCATGCCCATTCGTTGTGCATCCATATCCGAGGATCAGTACTCAGTAGATGATCGGTCTGCATGTAATGCGAGTTCAGGCTCCACCTACCATTGAAGGAGTAGGTTAACACCCACATTCCTGGACCCAATGGGGAAAGGTTTATTCTCGTGCTTGGCATCAAGTGGTCACCATGCCGGAACATTCCGGGGAGCAGTCCTCCGCCACGCACTGTTCGACAGGCGATATAGCGATTCTACTATCCCGAATAGCGGCAGAGCCCGAAACAGTTTGCCGTCACGAAGGCGATACTAAATATGCATTGGCACCTGCCGGCGTGCGACAGATTCAGATGGTTTCGAGATGGGTGACGATGTAACGCCTGCCCTCGATGTCGCTTCTCGTTAGATATAAATTGGATGGGTTACTCGCAAAACACCCCAGCATCTGAAACATCTTCAACCCACTAATGTCTTTAACTGCAGTAGGTGGAAAATTCAAGATTCTCTCTCTTGTCGAGGAACCCAACTTTCCCCCCACTGGTATCACTGACCATGGGCTTGACCCTGCGCCCGTTCGCCTCAACCAAGCTGAGCAGATTGTACGATGTTTCCCTGTTTCTATCACGGACGACAACAGTTATCTCGTTAATTTTAGTGGACAATCACGTCACCCCCTACTCCAGGCCTTCAGTTTGGCATTGGCAGATTTCCCTACACCAAAGTGGACAAGGAAGATAGAAGTGCGCTGTTTCCCACCGTTGACGCGTCCAAAAACGTGGCATGGTTTCTTACTTTCATAGACGAACAGGACGCATACATGTGAGTGGTGCTCCTACCAGGTTGTTCACACCTGCACTCCCACAGTACCATGCTTATCAAACTCATAGTATCACGGAGGATTTGGAAGGGACGAAGGGATGGACAGTCGAAGGTGCCAACGCTCCTGATGCTCAGGTAATCGGTTTTTCTTCGTCCGACGCCACAGCCTGCTCATTCATTTCTCAGATTGTGATTAACCCGATCATTGTCTTGACCAGCGATCCCCCTCAGTACTTGCCTTCCCAATTGTTCAAGGTTGAACCATTGGATTGAGAGTGGGGGTGAAGAGCAGTATGCCAGTGCTCAGCATAGAGTCATGTTGTTTGAATGTTTTGTAGGCAGAGTCAGTTGTCGTATCACTTTGACTTGTATTGCGGATTCGTACGAGGGAGGTATGGACTCCTAGTCATGCACGGAAACAGAGACAGAAGGTTTCCCAAAGATCGTCGTTATCAACACGCTAATAGCTATTAGCAAGTATCTTGTCGATCAGTTTGATCTACCATAGCCGATCGTGGGAATACGTGCATTTGCTTCCTTCTTTCTTCCACTGGATGCGTTTCTCATATCATCATCCGTAGCGGTACATCACAACCTCATGGGGGACACCACACAATGGAATTTGATGGCGGCAGATGACTCAACTACTTCGGCTGCTGTAACCTGCACAACCCATTCAACGATGACGATAGCACCACAATTCTGATTTTCGCAACATCCAGGAGTCCCAAGATAACGGCCATCGAGACGGCTCTTGGCGTAGCGCCTGGTTACTTACAGAGCTACGTGAGTTCATTCTGCGACTCACGGCAGCGCCATGTAGGCCCAAAATGTTTATTGCTGGGCGCAAACCGGGCGCGGCACCTAACCATAGATAGAGCACTATCACCGCACATTCACAGACTTATTTCTCAGCACCAGGAACCATTTCAGTAACGAACCCATGTTTTCCGACGTGGAAACCGGGCAGGTAACCTCTTCGCGTCTGTAAAATGCCCGCAGGACGCATGCAAGGAGTTTGGATTCCCCTCGGTCTCCAAGATCAATAGCCCAATCTGCGTTCTGATCTACCTCTGAACTGACTAGGCAAAGGGTCTAGGCTGATCGAGCCCGTGCAACGATTGAATACTTCGAGTTATTTGGGTTCCACGTACGCTATGACGAGACGTGGTATGTGGTTCGTCGATTATCCTCCATACTGGTATCGATATGAAGTTCGGCTCCAGATATTCTGATGGAAGCTTACTGGAACTTAAGGTACACCACAATCCAACTGTCCGAAATAGCGGCGGAGTCTCAAATAGTTTACCATCATGAGAGATGATAACAAAGACGCACTGGCACCAGCCGGTAATTATTAACCTGAGGCGCACTAAGTTCTAATGATTTTGAGATAGGGATGTAACCCTGCCCTCAAGGCACCTTTCGATAGATATAAAGCAAATAGACGAGTTGCACGATATCCCGCTTCGAAATTGCCTCACCTCAGTTAGCCTGTCCCAATGTCTCCTGCGATTACACGCGGCGGGAAATACAAGATCCTCTCTCTTGTCGAGCAACCTAACTACCCCCCTGTTGGTGTTACTGACCGCGGGCATAACTGTGCATTTGCTCGCCTTAACCAACCCGAGTATATTGTATGACGACTCCTTGCTCTATCATGAACGATAAGACATGCTAACTTGCTGAGTTTAGTGGAAAATTGTGCCGCACCCCGCACAAGGCCTTCAGTTCAGCATCGGCAGATTTCCCTACACTGGTATAGTCAAAGAGGAAGGGAATGCAGCCTTTGCTACCACTAATTCATCCTGGGAAAAGATATGGTTCGCGACTTTAATTGAACATCAGAACGCATTCATGTCAGTAACGCTCCCACGTTGTCCATACTACTTGCACTTTCCTGTGTCGTGCTCACCATACTTTTAGTATCACCGAGGATTTGGAAGGAACCAGAGGATGGACAGTGGAAGGTGCCAATGCTCCCGACGCTCGGGTAACCGGTTTTATTCGTCCGACACCACAGCCTGCTTACTCATTCCTCAGATTGTGATCAAGGAGATCATTGTCTTGACCAGCGATCCCCCACAGTACTTGCCTTCCCAATTGTTCAAGATCGAGCCATTGCTTGAAGAGTAGGGTAAAGCGTACAAAGTTGCCTTGCGAATGTTATTGTAGTATATATTGTTGAACTGACTTGTACGATTGAATGGATTCGATCTCTTGTAGGGCGAGACTGTTGAGGAGGACGTACGCTCGTTCCATACATCAAATGTAAGTAGACTTTAAATTGTCGATCTACACTTTCCAAACCCAGCGAAGGTCCTCGTGGGAAACACGTGTATTTGAAGTATATTTGCTTCTTCGCTGCCCTACAGCGAACATGGACGCGCTTTCTCACATCGTCGACACCTCTGCAACGTCCTTGTACGTCTCCCTCTTCGCCATCACCTTCAACCCGACCGCATGGAACATCGTCGCCCGTAACGGTGCGCGACGACCACCCAAGACGTACCAAAAACTGACCCAAGCGACCCAGAATACAGAAACAAGACCATCACCCGCCTCATTGGTGGCAACACACGCCATGGATGTTACTTTCTCGCCGCGCTGATCTTCTCGTTTGGCATCTTGCGTGACCACCTGTGCGTCCTTGCCTCTCTCGCCAATCGCTCTTTTTTTTTTTTTTTTTTTTGACCTAGTGGACATAGGTACCAGCGTGCATTGGCCGACCAGCCGCGCGTGCCACTTCTCCCCGAGCCCTACGCGACCACAGTTCCCATCGTTGCGTTCGCGATCGGTCAGCTCTTTGTGGTCACCTCGACGTACGCGCTCGGCATCACGGGCACCTTTCTAGGCGACTACTTTGGCATCCTGATGGACCATCGTGTGGAGGGGTTCCCGTTCAACGTGCTGAGGGATCCAATGTACGTCGGTAGCACACTATGTTTCGCTGCGACTGCGCTCTGGTGGGTACCTCTCGCTGATCGTGTTTGAAATGCTGAGCTGGTTGTGTCGGCAGGTATGAGCGTCCGGCTGGGTTGCTGATCACATTGTACGTGTACATTGTGTATCTCATCGCCTTGCGCTTCGAAGGGTACGTTTATGCGCCTCATCTGTGTGCTGCTCGTTCACACACCCACAGCCCATTCACCGACATGATCTATTCCAAACGCGAGGAGAAAAAGGAGTAATACGTTAGATCCATATGCGTCTACCGAGGTTCGTAGATCGACACCTCGCGCCAGATATCCTGTTAGCTATGGGTGTTAACCACAGCGGTCACCTGGGGGTGATGACGCTTGAATGGATGGTATGATTTTACGCTTGCTATTCTGGCACAGTCTGAGGTTTCCTGCTCCCACCGATCAATCCCACCACTTCCTCATCGTCGATGGCCTCCACATCGGTGAATATGGCCGTCCCACTGTCAAGGTTGTATTCCTCATCCCCGTGTTCGAACCTGGTTTTGAACGGGATATGAGCCATCTGGGACGCAAGGCGAGGGTAATATTGTCTGTATGACGCATATGCAATACCGAGACCGAGTGCGGATCCAGCGAGTGCGTCATGCCAGTGGTCTATCATTGATGTAATAAGCATGAGAAATAGGTAGGCAACATGGTATAAACGCACGTCGGTAATCCATCGTACGCGTGATCGCTACCCATGAGGCAATCCCAAGGGGTAAAAACATCAACCACACCTTGGCCTGCATACCAGTAAAGCTCTTTCAAATGCGAAGAAAAAAAAGCTATGCTCACTGTGTATCCGCGAGAATCAAACAAGTGCAGCTTGCCAGCGAGGTAAAACGCAAGGAACCCAAGCCCCGAGAACGCGACTTGAGGGTTGAGATGGCGCGTTACTCAAATGAAAGAAGAGAACGTACGGCTAGAGTGGCCGCTGGGGAAGCTTCGCCAACCATTTTCGAGAGTATGCTTCGACGTCTGCGTGCAAATGGCGATGGTGGACAGACCCAATGGTGGGTCTTCGGAGCTGACCAATGGCTTGCAGCGCGAAAGGAGGTCTGACATGTCGGGGATGTGTGTGGGTAGATGTATTCGCCCGATTGTGGCAGACTCACCTGGGCGAGGTCGACCAACGGTCACCTTGATAATCTGAGTGATGGAACCGGTAAGCGTGATCGAGAGCCACACTGAGAGGAAGAGGAAGTTGTGTGAACGGGCACTTGTACGAAGAGAAAGAGGGCGTACAGCCAAGAGCACTGTGGTGGAGGTCCCACCAGGACCGCACGAACAAGGCGTTGAAGACGATTTGCACACCCAGGGGAAGTGCGCTACCAAGGAGCCAGAGCGCTTGTGACTGAGTTATCGACGCCAGGTGAGGAGTGGGGCCGACAGGAAGGATGGACATGACGTACGCTGACACGTTCATCGGCTGCATGGCTAAATGAAATAAATATGTCTCCAAATCAAATGTCAAAGGGCTTATAACTCACGGGTATCGCAACCTGCATACCCACGTCAGATGCAGGTATCAAAGATTTCAAGGGAGACTCACGACGGATCTGTGAGCGAAAAATGTCTCTTGAACCCGGAGACATGATGCGTGATATAAGTCAAGATCCACCTGTCGAGACCGTCGGTACTGGATACGGCCACAGCTCATGTGCGTACCACAAGACGGTTGTGATGATCCTAGCGCTCAGCGTCAGCGATTTCAGTCCAGCATCACCGGCGTTTACTCACCAATCTGGGGTGTACGACACGATAAACTGGCGAACACTGGGACGTCCTCTGCGAAACCGGGTCATGATGGGGGTGTGGGAGGAAGAAACGTTCTGTAGCTCAAATTCGCAAATATCATTTTGACGCATCCGAGTCAAAGGCGCTGACTTGAAGTGACACTTTGCCTTTTTACGGTCATCTGCCTTGTGCCATGTTTCCAACTACCCTTGCAGGCTCTGACGACAACATTTGGTTCATCACTAGCGATGCCTGGCGAACTACCAGAAACGCGATCGCTCGCGCATTTACGATCAAGGAATTCCAATAGGTCAGTTGTTTTTGCCCAGGATGCTGCAAGGCACGGAGCCGCCCGAGCAGAGCCTCAGTTGAACCACGGTAAGTTCTCAGCGAACTTAGACATTGGGGTCACATTAGCCTACGATCCGACAATTACCCATGTTATCCTATTCAACTCTAGGTTTGTCTCCCACCCTTGATGCTTATTGTCAACACTACCCTTTCCCTTGCATATAAAGCTGGTCAGAATCGATGACAATCATCACGCTGCACAACTTCTCGTTTTTCATAAATAAAATTGTCATCAAAGTCCAAACGATTCATACATCTATACTAAATACGGATTTGTTCGTGCCTAGTCCAAGCCGTAAAGGGATTGAAATACGAACAGCTGAGAACTCGAAGGCGAGTCAAAGTTCAATTTTTCCATCACGATCTACGAACAATCAGTAAGTTGGAATATCAGACAGGGGAGACCACTTACTAGAGAGTCAGAAGAAGACGGATTCTGGACTGTCCACCCTAACTCCTCTGGGTTCATTAACGGGGAAATCCTAGGTGAAGATGATTTGAGTAACACAATTTAAATGTCGCACAGAGGGTTAACACTCACGTGTGCGCTTGCTGTTCAGGCACGTAGTTGGTAGTCCATACCACTTCATGGGTAGGATCTTCAGTGGCGAAGACCGTTTTCCCGTAAAACCCGTCCTCAAATGCGTCCGTTGATGTGAAGTCATATTCTCCGACGCCAAACCGAAAACCAGCGGCACCATTAGGTTCCGCCGTGATATTCCACTGTGTACAACAGGTTAGGTAAATGTCGCATTCAGGACAGAATGAGGGAATCGTCGTACGACGTGGTCACTCTGGCTGAGGTGAACAAGCGTGAAAGGTTCTCCTTCGTATTTTATGCCAACGAAGGGACCTAATGCCGTCGGGCGAGCAAGAGAGACAATGTTGTATAAGCCGTGTAAAGCTGGGGTATTGGCCATTGCTGCGCTGGTTGTGAGAATGTATCAGATGTGGGGTGGTTTGTGAATGACTGGTTGGTCAAACCCCACCGGCTTTATAGCCCTCGTTCATGCTATGGCGGTACATGCATCGCGTGGTGACTGCATGCTTCGATCCGTCAACCGACTCGAGAGCATACCGAAATGTGAAACAGAACTTGAAGCGACGTCGTTGCTTGACAGTGAAGTTTGGCGCGTCACCGGTTTATAGTAGTGTCATCTTTGCCGTGAACATGGCTGATGAAATTGCCACAGGCAAGACTTGTGACCAGCATATTCAGCCTTTGGGCACCGACATATCCACAGGTAAGCCCGAACTTTGAAGCGAGATGAATCCTAACTGGCACTGCCTTGATTGCGCGAGCCGAGCATCAAAAGCTTTAGTAACGTCCTTCCACCCAGGACACTTGAAACACGCTAATTTAATGGTTCCTCGTGGGTCATTCGAACGCTGTATCAAAATAATTATGGAGGCCACCGCTTTTCATCGCGAGTACCTTCCGAACGGACGACACTATTTTGTCAAGCCCCTGACTTCCGGGATGGCTTGCGCGTTCCGAGCTGTCATGTTATGGCGGTACATACCTAAACGATGACAAGCATAAACCCGCAGTTTTAGGTGAGCGGTGTTTTTCTGTGACATCGAAGCTGCTTTTTGATCCGACACCGGGATGATGTTGTCGGGCAGAAAGACCGAACATTGGGTAGACTCGACAGTTATGCTTGGTGGTATCTGAGTAATGAATACCTGCAAAAGATGAGCACTAGGATGTACTTGAAGTGCACAGACCTGTACATACTCGAGTCGAGACCTACTAGGGTCGTGTCGACGCGTGGTCGCCAATTTTGACAAGCACTGAGCGGCTCGAGACTACCGAAGAATTCGGATGGTGCGACTCTCCGATTGACAATTACGACACGAGTGAGCTGTACGTATGGAACACGTTCGGATACTCACAGGCAGTGTTTATTCGATCGAGTCGAAACGAAGTGTTTTTGCTCCGGATTCCACCCAGCTTGTTGTCGGCCAAAGTGACGAGCATGAACTTCTACCTGGACACCCGTGCGTCCGTGCCTCCAACCAACCAAACCATTCTTTTAGACAACTCTTCCAGAGATTCAGATGAGAAGTCGCGAAGCCCGGCCTGGCACTTCAGACGACATAATGGGGAGTTTAGGGGGTTTCGTTTGCTTCACTTCGGATAAGCCTGCCATGCCACCACTTCGCCGTGATTCGAAAAAAAAAGTTCGCCTCGACAGCGACATTAGTGGGACTGGCAGATCGGCGCCACGTCGCCGCAATCGCGACTCGCGAGGGCTGTGTCTTAGACTTCTCGTTTCTCTTCTAGCGAGAGGTAATGAGTAGACTGGGATTCAGAGTGCTCTGTCTTACCAAAGAGCCCGAGTAGTACCCGTTTGTCGATTCCTCCAGACAATCAGTGACTCTGTATGGGAGCCTTCAACACAAGGATCATTCAAGCATGTCCAGGCCGCCACGGGGGTACGACCAGCGAACGACAGTCATGCGGGCACACTCTGGCCCAGAGAAGGGTCCGTACAGTATTTGCCAACTTTTTATCGCAGCTATAAACGTCCCTTGCCATGGATCACCGACTCGGACTGTTGCATCTCCAAGGCAGACATCTTCGTTCCTCCCCGGTTCACTTTTTTTTTTTTTTTTTTTTTTGCGGCGATGTCCTCACCTGGACATCATCCAGCTGAGTGATATGCTACCTACGTGTGCTTTGGAAAGATTTGCTCAACCTGACCTTGTCGGTGGCATTTCACCGTGCGAACTACCGCTCAGACTGCCTACCATGTAGCACTCAATCTGACACAACCATCAGACATGAAAGGTTGCACCCCCTCGTTTGTGGACGTGTCCAGTCCGAGATACTAGCACACGATGGGCCACAGTGAATTTGGACGGGTGTGTGTTTTCGTAGGATTTATTAGTTCTCGATCGACAGCAAACTCTTTCCATATGCACATGTATTGGTCTTACAGTCTTACTAGCTTGAATGCGGTACACGGTGTCCTCGAAAACGGACTCAATTGGATTCGTCAAACGTGTTCATCGTCACTGGCACTGAGTCTCTAGTACTACATGATATACTCGTCCAAGTGTCATTGATAAATAGTCATGTTCTGAATTAAATATTTGCGGCACCAGAGCGCCACTAGGTACTCGTCCGTTTTACATTCAATGCACATGATTTTACAATGCTACAAAAATCAAACCTGCAGATGCTCCTTTAATCCACGATCATACGGTCTTCAGAGATATTCTGAGTGTGTTTGAATCACAATCAGTCACACAGCCATGGTACGAGTCGGCACGTACATCACCAAAGCTGTCTCTGAAATCGTCTTCAGAGAGCAATCGCCCATCGAGAAGTCTTCCGATATGCGACAATGAAAATTGGATGCCCTTCCTGCGGATGCCCATCAATGTCTTCACCGAGAGCAGGGGTGAATTCTTGAATGAACGCAGTGCGCTGGTTTGAAGACGACGCGGTCTATCCGTTGGTGCAATGAACCCGTTGCACCCGATCTCGATACCTCCTTCATCTTCTAGGTCTCTTGCATACACGCAAAGGAAGCGACATAAGCGGATATACGTCTTGTAGTCTTGCAGGTACAGCTGCCCAGCAAAGACGTTTAGCTGATCCATGAGAGATGATGGGGCAATCCAGCGAGTTGGAACTACCGGAATGCTGTACAAGGTCAGATCATCGCACGGTTTCATAGACTTGAGGACGCGGGGCGTGTACATGTGGAGGTGGAGGTGGTCGCTCAGCCTTATATCCGCGAGCAAGCGATTGACTTCATAGGGGCTCAAAATGACCAGCACTTGCTCCTGGCCTCGTTTTCCAGAGACGATCCACTGGACCGGTCGCAAATAGTCGTCGACGTTTCGTGACGATACTACTGTTTGCTGAAAGTCTGCCGTCGCCACTATAGATGAACTCCAGACATGGGCCTCGCGGATGGCCGTGGAAGTCACGCCGAGAGTTTTAAAGACTGGACAAAACGCTGTCGAATCCGGATGGATGATGCCCGTCCTTACAAAGGTAGTAACGTCTTGGTGGAGAGAATGGGTTGCCGCAGGTACCCTTGGCGGACGCTCTACTTGTCGCTCGCGCTCGGCTTCGTGCATAACCTCACGTTCCTGCTCCTCATCCATGCTTGTCTCGCGAAGCGACAGAATACCGAGCTCCTGGCAACGTTGCTGAATGTCCGGAGCGACCAGCAAGGAACCGTTCGAGTGGTGGGGTTCATAGAGCGTTTCCAAGCTCTTGGCTTCTGGCTGGAGCCACTTGGCCGAAAGCTCTTGTGCGGTAAGGTGGTATTGACAAAATCCGGACCAAGCAGCGTATCTGGAGGTATGGTCTGTCCCTTGAAGTGCCCAATGAGGCGCCCGCTGCTGGATGTCGTCGCATGTCTCACGGATCGTCCAGTGCAGAATGTCCATGGTGTCGACGTCATCGCTAGCGTGTTTAGTCGCTAAAGAACGGATGCGCCGATCGATCTCAAGAGGTGCAAAAAACATGAGCGAATGACCATGTCCGAGCTTGCGCATGCGCATGCAACCTAAAATCGATAGATATTCATATTGTAGATCATAAGCGCGTGAAGTATACACACCTTGAGCCAAACGATCTTTCGTGACTTTCGGACCTAAAGTGACGGCGGCGCGAAACCAAATAGGGAACTTGATGTCGGTTCCACGCGTATGGGCGTCGTCAAGGTACACGACGCATCGGTCAAGTTGTTGTCCGAATGGCGACGATTGCAGTAGTTCGGTGTGTCCATCTCGTGTGAGGACCGTCAATTCGTCATGCTCGTTGAAGTATATTGCGGCGGAGACATCGGGCTTGATGTCTAACCAAGCCTTGGCCAGTTGAGAGTTTTCCAGTTCGAGCATCTGTGCACCAACGTCCAACAACACACGGATTTCTGGCTTCTGGCTGACCAAAATCCTCAGGAATTCGTGCGTTGTCTGCCGTACTCCATTCTTGTGGCTCATGCACAGATAAAAACAGTTTTCCGGCTGCAGTAGATATGAAAGGACTTTTGCGTTTGTCCCTCGCTGATGGTCAGGGTCGCGCTGAGTGATATGTAGTGGCAACAGATATTTGCCGTCGTTGGTACCAGAGAATCCTTACATGCCATTTAGCCACAAAGTCACCTATTTCGAACTATTACTCACCCGTTAGCAAACGCTCTCGCCTTTCCGCCAGATCCCAACCCGAACATGATAGTTTCGACGGGAACTCTTTGGCTTCCCTCGGAAACACAACTCTCGAGAGGTAAAAGTCGATAGTTGCCTTGTTTTTCAAGAACAGCGGAACAAGGTCGTTGCACCACTGTTCCGACGACTTGAGGTTCACCCCGTTCAGCGTTGCTAATGTTTTCGGCACGGTAGGACATTCTTGGACCCAGAGATCATAGTCACCGGATGGGTCGTCTTGCTGGAGCAAGATGTTGAACGATGTCCTCAGTTGTTCTTCGTCGAGACCGCCGTAGTAGTACGATAAGCAGGTCAAGATGATGGCGACATCTGGGTGCCCGAACTCGGCTCTATGTGCGGGGACGTCTTTCGCCCTGTATGGGACCGCAAGCATGGTGCGCGTTGGAGCAAGACCGTAGTCTACCCGCCATCGACGCTCCCTGAACACAAACAAAAGGATACCTGACGCCAAGAGGCCGCGCAGAAGTAGCAATCCGCTCCACAGAGAGGAACCTTGAGCGTACTCCTTCACGAGCTGGGCTATTTCGAGTGGGGGTGTCTCGCATGATATGAATGTCCGGATCGCGCCCCTAATGTTCGAGTGAAGTTGACCAAAGTTGAAATTTGGTAGGCGATCGTTGCATATGTCGTCCAGTATACATGAGTTCAGCTTTTGACCGGCATCCGCATGCAAGACCCGAAAGTGGGGAAATTCTCCAGGCAACTTGTCTTCGTGCTCCACTCCAAGTGGGAAAAGCTTTCGAAGAGAAAGCATGTATTTCTTCACGAGGCTGAGAATCTGTTGGGTGGTCGTCCATCGTTCAGGGAAACCCTCCATGTGTTGTTGATTACCGATAGTGTAAATGAGTTGATATCGGACGTGCAGGATTTCGTCGCTCTCATCCAAGATATCGCGGGAACGAGAATAAAGCCACCTTTGAAGTTCCAACAATGGATCCCCGATGTGTGCGTTCTTTATGCCGGGCAATTGCTTTTCTACGCTCACGAGCTTGAGCGACAAGACATGTTCGGGCTGGACGACCAGAACCCCACGTTCCTTCATACATTCTTTCATCAAACCATGAAGAACTGCTGCTTTCTGATGATCGACTTCGACGGAACGAGAGAATGGGAGAAAATATATTCGTCTGTTGGTGAGTCCGCCAAGGCGATCCACGAGGAGGTGAAACATCTGTGCCGTTAACGCCTTTGGGACAACAACGCGAACAAGTTGCTCGCCGTTGGCAAGATGGATGACGATGATGGGGACGATGACGGACGACTTTCCCTCGCCCATGTTGAGCTGCATCGCCGTATTATCTCCTGAACGCGGTGATATCATTTCATTGGCGACCTCGGCCTGAACGCGACGGACGAAAAAATTGCCCTGCAGCTGGTGCGGCGAGGAACGTATCATGAGCGAATGCGTATACCCACGTCCAGACGTCATACCTGAACCAGAAGCCAGTCTGGATGCATTTCGGCATCCCAACCATCGCACCCCCTGTTCTGTAGTTCCTGGCGAAGCTCCTCTTGGTGGTCATCCAAGTGCAGCCGAAGCAGCCTACGAGCGCGCTGTACCTCGAGGGCGATCAACGCGAATCCCACCAAGCACCGCTTCCAGTCGTCGGAGAGCTTGATTGGGGAGTTGGATGCGAGGAATTGAAGGAGCGTGCGAGGTGTTATGCGGGGCCACTGACCCGATTGCTGAAGAGCTTGTTCGCTCCGTTCTTTCCCAGGTCCTAGACACCGCTGAAGAAGGTGAAGCGCGTCATTGTAGTTGGCCCTGCACACAGCATAATGTGTCGCAAATGCCTTGGCACTGGGCAGCATTGTCTCCCCATCGTGTGATAAGAGAGACCTTTCGTTCTCGAAGCATTGAGCGCTAGCGTAAAGGGCAGAGACATATCGACGCTGAAACGGATTCGTCGCGTTCTTCTCGGCGGTAGCAATTAACTGGTTCAACCGCCTACAGCCAGACAGTGAGGAGTTTCCGACGTTGCGTATGGTGTACGCAGGAGACGTGTCGTGCGCCGGTAGAGATGGTGTCGATTCAGAAAATAACTGGTCTGCTGTCATCGTCCAGGGAACAGAACGGTAAAGACTCTGCGAAGGATGGAACGCATATCGAGGAACGTCAGTTTCGAGAACGTGTACATCACGCAGAATCGCTTGAACGCGGAGGAGGTGTTCTTTAAGCATCAGGTTGCGGTAGCGGCTGGGAAAGTGGTCTTTGATATTGGAGGCGAGAGATCCAACGGTGTACAAATTGGGATTGAGTGGGCAATTTGGCGGGTTCTCGCAAGGCCAAGCCCTAAGCAGGTAGTCGACTGATGTGTCGGCGTCTTTTCTTACTCTGATGTCATACATCTCCTTCTGATGTTCTCTCGGAGTAATACTGTTGTCATCCTGTCTTGCGCGCTTGAGACTTTCAGGGCTTTCTTCAAAGGAGAGTGCGGAATCAAGAATGTAGCCCCGGAGGGTGTCTGCGGAAGGATGATATCCATCGGAGATATTGTAAAACTGATAGTGTGGAGGATCCTCGAAATGAAATTGTGGGTGAGATGCAAATGCAACGAAAATGGGCACCAGGTCACTGAGTTTTGGCGAGGCGTAGGCCATGGCAGGGAGGGAAAAGAGTATTTGGAACCACTTGCTTTGGTCATTCCTCCGAAGAAGGTTGTACGCCGCCAGCCAGACGGATGGGAAATCGGGATTCAGCCATGATTCATCATATCTGAGAGACAAAGTAGCACTCCCAGACACGGCCGACCATGATTCAACCATCTCAAATATATTCTTCGTAATCATCGCATTGGCGGTTCGAAGGTGAACGGCAGACGCCGCAGTACAGGCCCGATGCTCTCCTGTTTCCATTACGTCCCTGGCTTGGTATGAGATGTCATAGCCATCCGCGCTGGAAGAGCTCCCAGAAAGCTCAGACGAGAATAAGTGTGCGGCTCGCAATGCGCCACGCTGTAGCAGGTGGTCATCCCGGGATGGAAATCCTCCGAATAGATTGCTAGACGGTATTTCGTGGAATGACTGTAACCTCTGATAATGCACCTTGATCGCATTGGCGACAAGGAACAAGTCGTGATGCTGGGAAGTCGCCGGAAGGTTGAGCCATCTCACCTCTTGCATGCACTCCTTGTATTTGGGATACCATGTCCGTGAGGGACACATGGATGCGATCAAACCCAGGAGCTCCGCATCATGCGAACTAAACTTCATGACAGACCAACAACTGGCTGAACGGAGTAGTGATAACGCTTCCTCCGTGCCCGATCTGCCCGTAAGTGGATCGGTACCACACCCACTCGTCAGAGCATGAAGGTAGGCAAGGTACAGTCTATTTGTAAGACCGACAGTCGTCAAGCAACCCAGGTCCGTGTCGACTCTGTAGGTTTGAAATGTGATCCGGCCAAGGGCAGGGGCTTGAGTGTCAATTTTGACCCGAACATGATGATCGAGCTGTTGAAATGAGACCTTGCCTTCGGGGATGAGGACTTGTCGGGGGACGAGGTCAACAGCATCTACATCTTTGACCTTCGGCCGAAGTACGAGTTGATTGACCAGACCAAACAAAGTCCCAATACATTGATTCTCATCGTAAACCATGTCTCGAATGTTGTGAGACTGAAGATCACCATCTTCATTGACGTAAAAGGATAGCCCGTAGTGAGGTAAGACAACCGAGAGTTGCAACGAGGATAAGGGTTGGTTGGGATCTTTCGGTAGCGTGCTGACGATAAGATTTGATGCAGTATCGAGAGATCTCAGGAGGCTTGACACCATGGCCCAGGATTGGCTACGAATGTCTATGAGGGTCTCTGTGCCTTTTTGCATGCGGCATTTCCCCGGCGTACAATCAATCCTCCAGCTCTCCAACGATGCTCTCCAAATACTGTCGAGAGGGCGGAGCTCTAAGATAGAGGTCGAGAGATTCAACCAATGAGCATAGCCATCAATCAGCACCATGGGCAAATCGCCTCCTAACTTTTCCGGAGGGATGAGTTCCAAGATCTCCGAAAGATGTTCCCTGTGTTTCGCTCGTATCACAAGATCCGAATTGTTCACAAATGAAAAGTAAACCTGGGCAAAACATGTGAGTTCATGTGCAATATTCTTCACCCAGCAAACCGAGCTCACTCGATAATCGGATATCATCCCCCTCGTCATGTAATCCATTCCCGGAAGATCACCAGGTAAAACATCAAGTACTTTCTGGATTGAAGGTGGTTAACCGTTTGGACCGCTCTGACCGTGACGAAACGCACCTCGCCAAATATAAGATGATATAACGGGTGCCGGACAACTTTAGTGGGTAATCTGCCAAGCAGCTTCCCATCCACCAAAAGCGATCCATCAAGCAGGTTGAAATACACCACTTGTGAGCGCTGATTGGCCGTAGGTAAAGTAACGCACGAGAACCAGCGTGAGTTTGGACAACGTTCCAGAGTCCACTTTGCACCTGGACGGTACCCTGCCCAAACACGACCAATCGCGGAGTCGATTCCCTTGTCGCTGGAGTCACTTTGAATCAGGTCGCTAACAAAATCCTCAAGAACCAAGGACAAGCGGCGATCACGGTCAAGCAGTAACTGCGAATAGGCGGAGAGGGACGAAATCTTGCTGGGAGTATGGTCATGAATCAATATAACGCACAAGAGTAAAGTATCGACGTCTTGTGCAGAATTGAGGAGGTTGCGAACCTGCGGGGGATCGACACCGAACGTGCTGCGACAAACAGCAGCGGCATCCCGTAAGAATCCACGAGTGTCATTGTCCTCCGGCATTCGCATGAGCTTGACCAAGAGTTCTTCAACCCATTTGAGTAATTTGCTACGGACGGTACGAAGAAGTTCCAACGCTTCATACAAGACGGATTCATTGGGACTAGATGTCACCAAGCGACGGAGCAGGAGTGAGATGGTATCCATTGCCGATGCTTCCAGCCAGTTGGCCTCGACATCGCGAACGAGATCCCGAAGCTCTCCAAGAACGGCATGGCAAAAAGAGGGTTCCTGGATCTCCTTGTGCCACGTCCACCCTCCACTGGCCAGTGGTCCAACCTGAGAGACAGCTTGAGCTATGAGCAAATGGACTTCAGCGCGACGAAACGTCAGTGTTCGTCCTCGAAGCTCTCGCAGAATGTTGAGCCATTGAAGCGAACCACCGTTGCGCACGTGTCCGAATGCCACAAATTCATGGACGGAGAGATCTTTGTGGCAGTCGACTTGGCTAGCCATGACCTCGTTCGATGTATGGGAAGTTGAACCGACATACTTCTGGAGATTCTGGTAAGGACCATTTTGAAGCTGATACGTGCAGTACTTGGAGACGTCGATGCAACCTAGCGCATTGGAGACGGTAATACGAGCACAGGTATCGTAGGCATAGAACCTCAGCCCGTTGGGTACGCAAACCGACTTTTTGGTGGTGGGGATGGACGTGGTACGATAATAATGCGTGACGGTGAACGGCTTCGCGTCAGACGCAAGGGTAATTCGCGACCTCGGATGCTTGGCCAAGTACGGATGAAGCGCTCCATATCGGTTGAGCGTGGTGTGAGGATCCCTGGATGTAAGAGAAGGAGAACAAAGGTCGACCAGGAGGTGGAATGTGGTGGTACGCCATATTTCGAAGGAGACTGGACAACGCAACTCGAACACGACCGCCTCAGCCCAAAGTCGGTCAGTAGGTAACGGCCACTCATGAACGCTGATTGACAGAGCGTTCTTTTCCCTCTCTATCCGGCATTTCTCGCAGCTCCCACCAGGATGAACCAAGCGGCGACGACGAGCTTTGAAGTACCCTGTACAGGGAATGCCATTGGCTTCTCGCTCAAGCTCAGCGTGCCGGGCATTTAATTTCTTGAGCTCAACAACCTTTTCATCGACTTGGCGTTGCGCAGTCGTCTCGATCTTGCCCTTGAGCTGCTGAAGTTGCCAAGATCCTCTGTAATAACGGACCGCGAAGCTATTTGGGGTGGCCGCAGAGAAAGCTGACCCAAGATTCGATTGCGAGTGGCGATGAGAAAGGTACTGGTGTATGAGACGGAGACGACGAAGACTAGCTGACTTGCAAAGTAATAGACTCTCCAAAAGACTTGTCGGGATCTCTGGTGAGTAATCTCCAAGCATTGGTATCTCCTTGATCGCGATTTTGTCGAGCGCAACCCAAAGCTCAATCACGGTCAATAGCATAACCGACAGAAGCTCTGGGTTGTCTCCATAGCTTTCCAGTGCGCTCGACGAGTATTTGTTCGCCAAGACCTCCAGCTTCACACAGGCTTCATCTTTGTCCAGGACCTTATCCACCCACCCATCGATCCCCTCCTCCACCGCTCGCTCGACATCGTACAGTGTAACGTGACGCTCAGCACGATAGGCATCCTCAAAAAACTCCCCATTAGAGGATAGGAAGTCGTCTAGACTACCTCTGGGACGATGTGTGGGGGTAAAGTTGTTGCAGGTAGGCTCAACGTTGTCATCAGCGAGACGATGGCGAATATAATTGCCACTACTCAAGAGCGACAACTGACTGTCTTGGGTAAGGTCGAGCTTCGATGGGTTCCAGGGTGGAGATAGACGCTGCGTGGCTTGTATCTGTGTCCACCTCTTCTCAAACGACCACCGGAGCGACGTGCATGTCTCCAGAGCCATGCGGGAGAGCCAGTCTGGGGTGGAAGAGGCCAGCTTCCGCAACCGCCGACTAATCTTGGCTGTGATGAACTGAAGAAGGTCATTTGACAGCTCCTTACAGCTCCTTTGCTTTCCGAGACAACACATGAAGAACAACATGAATTCCTTGTATGCGGTCCTCCCAAGAGTAGTTCGATCCAGCGTCGTCTGAATGACGACTCGGATAAGGAGCCACAGCGACGATCGCCGCCATGGCAGCTCCGAATGGCTCCACACGACGTCATCGCCCGTGCGCTTGCTAACGCGAACAACCTCTGCAGGGCGGCCGACACCTCTCAAGATGCCAGTGAGCAACTCGGTGATATAACGCGGGTGAGTCGTGTCTCGGGTTTCGAGAATGGTGAACTGTGCTTTCTGGGTCGTAGCCACAGCATCTTCCCGGATATCATCATTCATGTGAACAAGGAAGTTCACGAGCTCGGAGCGAAACCTTTTGTCATCAAATAAGGCATTTGGGACTTCGACAGCTGGTCCAGGAAAGGACCGGATGAGCTTTCCTCGAGTCGTCATCACATTCTCAGCCTTTGGAGAGTGCTCAAAGGCTTCAAAGACAGTGGTATTTGTCTCCTTCCTGAAGACGACGGCCGCATTCTGGGCCCTGATCACAAACGCAAGGACATCTGCAGGACATGAATTATTGGACAACATAGGGGCTAGAAGGCATACCTCCCGCGTTCATGCTGGCAAGCTGAGAGGCAGTCCGGGGCCCGTCAAAGTGGACAACTGTGCGTAGATTGTTCAACATGCGTGTAATGCTACTCCACACAGACATGTTGGTCCGAGCGACGTGGATCGCATAGTGGCGCGCCACAGTAGCGACCGCGTCAGCTAGAGAGCGGTCATTGCTGATGCTGTGGTCATCCCCATTGGGGAGCTGAAGAGGGCAAAATACATGAGTGATGATATATTCAAAGGAAGAGATGTCCTCGAGGACATCAAAGTCAGTCATTTGGAGTGGTAGTTGTGGTTTGAAAGAAAGGAAGATTGACACGAGGGATGCCTTTTTGTCTAATCTCTGCGGCGCAAAGTGTATCCCCAAATAGGATGAATTGTGTTACGTAGAATCCAAGATGATGACATCAATCCTGCGGAGGATGCTTCTTGTCTCCTCATTGTTCGTTTGCCTCTGAAGAGATTTTTATCGCCGATGGTAGCATAATAAGCTCAAGGACCATTTGCGTATTAATACGAATTACAGTAATGCTGCGACCCTATCATTCCAGCAGGGCCCACAACCTTTCTCGGCTCCAACACTCCCCAGTAATTCTTCCTCATGCTCCATCAGCGAGACAAAGAAGTTGCATCATCCGTCGTAGACCTCCCTCCAAACTCTCCCACCGCTTCCCTTACAGCCTCTTGTACGGCAGCAGGTATCTTATTCAAAGGCCTGTACATATCAAGTTTAACTCTTTTTGTCCACCTGTTGCCAAGTACCCACCCAAATATGATTAGCCTGCGGTCCAAAAGCTTGCCACACAACTTCCTTATCTAGCCGTAGGAGATCCCGGACATGTCCTCCTTGCGCCCTCGGGGCCGTCGTGCATGACACGATATGTGATACCGCCTGCTTTTTCATAGGCATCCCACTCCGCTCTATATGATCATCTTTCGAGGCTGACTGGCGGCCAAAGTAGAGTCTTGTAGCCAGAGAAATTGAGAGATTGCGTCCACTCGAGTGTAACTGAAGGCTGCGATGAACGTGCGAACAAGGAAAGGGGCTCGGTCCTCGATCTAAATGTCCTCGTCGCCGCCCGATCGAGAGAACAGAGAGCTAGTGACAAACATCGTACAGGACGTTGTTCCTACGAACTGTCAATCATGACTGGGAGGTGTCAGACATCACAATTACCTGCCTCTTTGAAAGAAGAATGCAGACAAAAGACACAGATTCTTCCACATCCCAATCTTATTCTTAGTGACTCGGATAGGATCTGATAACATTAAGTGTCAAAGGCGCATGCAGACTGCTTTTCACGAGGCGCCGAGTGTTCCCTGGGTACAAGAGGTATAATTACGGGTGACCCGTAGAAGGCGAGTAACACGGATAGCGAAAAGGACAACTGTGCATTCTGGTACCCTTGCCACCACCACCAGCCCACGGGGAATGAGAAACGGGAGGTTCTAATGGCCTGCTCAGTGCCTTGACAAGAGAGGTAGGCATCCGTCGCACTCCAACTCTCCAGAACAGGTTGAAATGCGGTCTTTGGTCTTGCTCCATGAATCTGCTTCGAATCCTATCCTGCCAGAGCAAGGCACCACGAGACGATCATGTGAGAGTAAAAGTTCCTTCGTTGGCGAGATCTTTATCATACACCATTCGACATTAAGCGAGGCGCGCTGGTTTCCAGGCCCTATCCATCATTTCCCAGCGAATCGCAGTGCCTCCCACGTACGCGTCATCTCAACCCCAGATGCATCTGCAAACGAGAGCGCGCTTGGTTTCTGACACCGCACAGTGATAGCATGAAGTCGAGGGATGTTGGAGTCTGCTTGGGCATCGGAGGCACGATAGGCCGTCTGGATGATCTCATACACGAGTTTTTCGAGCGTAAGATGTGCAGAGCTCTCAATCTCCTGCACAGTGTTCAAGGTCGGACTAAGCCCATCAATCGCAGAAGATGTGAAGCATGACTTGCCGTAGCGATCTGTTGAACAATGGTGGGATAGTCTACTTCTTTCACGCTGACCTCACCGCTGGTGCGAGCAGCTTCGAAAAAGGCGAGATGGGTGATAACGCGTTGTTTGGAAAGACGTTCAGGAGGGTTAACACCGATGAGGACGGCCAGCGTCAGATCAGCCACCCGTACAATCGCACCGGGTATCTTCCAACGTGTCTCCAAGTCTGTGCCAGTCGATCGCATTCGCAATGTCCAGTCCAGAGCAGACGTGGTGAGTTCTACATTGAAGCTCTTCGCAAGGAGGATTTGCTTTGGGAGTTCGAGGATAAGCTGCACGGCGCGCACTACCTCCTCCACCCTGCTTCCGTCCTTTCCTGTTGCATCCAACGCAAACCTAAATGCTGTATCGGTTACGTCGTCCAAAAGTTCCCTTGCATTTGCATAATTGCGTTCTCCCTTTGCTCCTACCCGCCTCTCGACGGTTTTTGCGAGATGGCCATAGTGCAACGAGTCTGCGACATGGTCAGATTGACCTGGTGTGTCGAGGTAAGATGGAACAAGGTGAAGGGAGAGGGAGAGGACAATGGGTTGGGGTCGGATACGATTCCAGTGGTCAGGGCCAATGGCAGTAGCGAGATGGAGGGCGGAGAGGGAGACAATGTCAGCGTCGGTTGGCAGAGACATGTTGTAAGAGTTGCACTGGTGATCAAACAAGCTTTGATTCTCTATCATACCCGTTCAGTTGAAGTAGGTAACCTTCAGTGCCCACAATAATCCATGCTGAGATTCCATGTGGTCAATGATCTTTCATATCTGGATTCCCCCGTAACAATATCCAGTTACTAATCCTTTCCATGGGTACACGACCTTCATTGTAGCAAGCATTGATTCTGTTTACATTTGCGAGAACTCAACGTACATCTGCTTCGAGCAAGTGATTCTTCGGCGATAGAAGTATACAGGGCTTGCCAGTTGATGAGATACTTGGTCCATTTACACCATGAAACATTTGCGAGAACTCAACTGTAAGGTAACAAGGCACCGCTGGACGTGGCCACACTGAAAGTCGCAGGCACCTCAGCAGTTGCCGCAAACGACATCAAAAGTATCGCTATAGATACAATCTGCCGGACTAGATATAAAGGACTCTCGACGATGTACCTACCCCCCAGTTCTTACTCCCAGATCTATTGGAGTTCTTTCTTCGTGGACTAAGACTCGTCGTGTGAATGGCAACGCATCTCAGCCGCCGTCACAAATACGCACTGGTAAGTACTCACCGCCGTGTATTCTGCAAAAGTAGTGTGCGATCATTACCGTACAATTTTGCAGTAAATCTGCTCTATGGCCTGCCCCATCTTCAAGCCTCCTCTAAGACTCCTCGTCCCCCAGTCTCGCGTTCCATGCTCCTGCTTTTGGCTGGTGCCCTTGACCCTTCTGACCCTTTTGACTCCTGCTGCCTCGCAGCTGCCTGCTTCGCCATGTGGGGCCAGATCCGCCTTGGAGAAATCCTTTCCCCTTGGGAGCGTTCCTTCAAACCTCTATCCATTGCCTGTCGCCATCATCTCTCGCCACCCTTCAACTCAAATGGCTCTCGCAAATGCCATCTTCCTTTCACTAAAGTTTCCAAGTCAAAGGGCGAGGATGTCATACTCTGTCGCCAATCCGACTCTTCAGACCCCATTGCCGCTCTCGACCGGCATCTCTCAATCAATCACATTCCACCAAATCTTCCCATCTTCTCCTACCTACTGGACTCTGGTTGGCGCTGCCTCACCCGTCGCAAACTACTTGCCCGCTGCAACGCTGTGTGGCGTTTTCACAACATCCCCACCACTTCGGGTCACTCTTTCCGCATCGGAGGGACCACGGAATTCCTCCTTGCAGGTGTTCCTCCCGACGTGGTTAAAGCGCTCGGCCGTTGGTCATCGGACGCCTTCCTCCGCTACTGGCGTTCCCTCGAACTTCTTGCCCCGCTCCATGTCGAACTTCTTTCTCCGCCTTCCAGGGGTGGGTTGGGTGCGCCTGTTTCGTCGCATTCCCGCGGCGTCGCCTTCTCGTCTGGGTCGTTCTTGTCGTCTCCGATACCAAGCGCACCCCGGTCCGGCAGCCAGCTGTCCTGATGCATCCGCATCCGCATCACATGTGTCACGTGATTGCCGACTGACAGCCATGTCCGCCAGCCCCCCCCAAAACCACAGAAGCCTATCCACACAATTCTCTCTTATTCTCTACTTCCTCACGACGCGAACAGCCCGAAAATGCTCGAACTCGAGAACTCCCAATTGGCCAATGTGTGGCTAGACATCAAGCCTGGTGTTTCTGCAGCAATATACGTCAATGAGAATGACGAGTTGATAGTACTCACGCGAGATGGATTCACCCAACTTCTGCAATTGTCGCCATTCGGACGACAACTCGATCAATTTGTTGTATACCTCGATGATGCTCATACACGCGGTACCGACATCAAGTTCCCTATTGGGTTCTGCGCCGCAGTTACTTTGGGTCCAAAGGTTACAAAAGATCGTCTGGTTCAAGGTGTATATACTTGACTCTGCGTTTTTAATCGACAATCTTAATTTCTTCAATCACAGGATGCATGCGCATGCGCAAGCTCGGTCAAGGACATTCCGTCAAGTTTTTTGCACCTCTCGAGATCGATCAGCGCATCCGTTCTTTGGCAAACAAACACTCTCACAATGACATTGACACCATGGACATTCTACACTGGACGATCCGTGAGACATGCGACGACATCCAGCAGCGGGCATCTCATTGGGCACTCCAAGGGACGGACCACACTGCCAGATACACGGCTTGGTCTGAATTCTGCGAAGACAATATTACCCCACAAGAATTATCTGACGTATGGCTCCACCCAGAAGCCAAGAGCCTAGAAGACCTCTACGCCCCCCATGATTCGAACCTTTCCTCGACACTCACCCCGGACATTCGCAAACATTGTCGGGATCTTGGTTTTCTCACCCTCCGTAATGCAAGCATGGACGAGGAGCAGGAGCGCGAGGTCATTCATGAAGCTGAGCGTGAGCGAGAAGTAGAACGTCCATCAAGGGAACGTGCGGCGACCCATTCACTCCATCCGGATGTTGCCACTTTTGTCAAGACGGGTATCGTGCCTCCAGAGTCAACGGCGTTCCATCCAGCCTTTGGGACTCTCGGCGCCACTTCTGCAGCTACAGACGAGGTGCATGTTTGGAGTTCATCTGTATTAGTGACGACGGATTTTCAGCAAACAGTCGAATCGTCACGAAAAGTCGACGACTACTTGCGACCCATTCAGTGGATCATCTCTGCAAAAGACCCCCAGAAGCAAGTGCTCATCATTCTGAGCCCTTATGAGGTCAATCTCTTGCTAACGGATATCCGGTCAAGCGGTCATGTTCACTTTCACATGTACATCCCTCGCATACTCAAGTCTATGAAACCATGCGATAATCTCACCTTGTACAACATCCCAGTGGTTCCTGCTTGGTGGACTGCTCTGCCACTCCTCATGGATCAGTTAAACGTCTTCGCTGGGCAACTATACCTAAAAGACTAACGACTTACATCCGTTTGTGCCGCTTCCTCTGCGTGTATGCGAGGGACTTGGAAGACGAAGGAGGCATCGAGATTGGGTGCAATAGGTTCATTGTACCGAGGAATAGACCAGCTCGCCTCCAAACCACACAGCCAACATTCCAGAATTCACCCCTACTCTTCGTACGGACACTGTTGGGGATCCGCAGAAAGGGTGTGCAGTTTTCGTTGTCGCATATGGGAAATCTTCTCAGCGGGCGGCTGCTCTCTGAGGACGATTTCAGAGATGGCTTTGATGATGTGCGTCTTTATTCGTACTATGACGAACTGATCGTAATTTGAACACTACGATCGCCCAGGTGAATGTCTCTGAAGACCGTATGATCATGGATTAGAGATCGAGGTCGTCTATAGACGGTAGTACCTTCAAGCCGTTCTGAAAATTTGTGTACTAGTTGTAAAACATACAGGGATATCGTGCAGTAGGACTAGGAAAGCTCTTGATGAATGTTCAAGTATGATTGGTCCGAGCTGTATCCATGGTGGTTGTTTGTGGAGTAGAAGGCTCTAGGAGTAAAAAAAAAAAACGGGGATCTGCTTCGCGCAGCGATTAAAGAATGAGTCATAGTTGAAACGCACCTTCAAGCCTCAATGACCGGTTTGTTCGCTCTCTCCTTCTGTTGTGGGTATACCTACAGTCAACAGTCCTTTCTGCGCACAGTATAACTCGAGGCTTGAACCAGGTTCACGTGTAGTTTACGAGATAGAGGTACTGCTGAAAACATTTGTTGGCAGAAAGTAAGCACCCAGGATATCGATGATCCGTTGCCAAGGCCGCCAGTAGTACATCGCTTCGCACTGAATGTTACAAACAGAGAGGCATCAGTTAAAGAATGCCAGGAGTTGGGGGTAGCTTCAAAGCAGCTTCCGAGTCGGAGTCTCGCTTCCATTGTGTTTCAAGCTCTATCGCTGTTTCTTTCCCCGGGTAACTATCCTTGAACAAGGTATCCAACTTTTATGAAGGGTGTCCGCTCATCGCCTCCAATAGAGACTCATTCAGTACACCAGTACTACTAGTACTATGGATGACCACTGACAACAACAACCAGGAGTAACTCAGACGCTTTTCGGCTCGATACCCAAGCCTCTTCCAGGTAAGTTCCTTGACTACTCTTTTTTTGCTCGATTGTCACCTCCAGTCACTGTTTCGCTGGCACTAACTTTCTTATAATAACAGCTGATATACCTTCCAAGGCGCTGGAACATGTTGTCTTCCTGTAACTCCCTTCCCGTCCACGGATGATTCTTCTCATAATGGCCACTGTGGGTCCATCCTGTGCTTTTTGGACTCAGACTTTGAGATTTAGGGCAAATTTTTCGCCACAAATTCATGGATATAAGGGATCTTTCGAGCTCGAGCGCCCCTCAACCCCTCCAAATCTACCATGTCCAACACCGTCCTTGACCATGAGGATATTTCTACATTGCAATATATTACCACTCATGTGGTTTCTCCTCTCCGACTTCCTGGAGGGGATGATCACAGCGTCGAAAATGACCTTTCCCTAGCTGCAGCAGTCGCCACTGTGGCGCATCGCTACACCCTCCACGCCACTGAGACGAATACATCTCTGTGGAATAGCATTACACGTATGCTGAATGATCTCTGCACTACCATCCGGTTCCGACGCTTGGGTAGGCCCAAAGCTACCTCTCAGCTAACCAACATGAACGTTGGAGGTATGTCTACCAGCTCCCCAAAGTCTGTTGAATATTTATGTCCTGCAGATGTCCTCGCGTTTATGATTAGGGCTCAGAATGTGGCTGTCATCTTCAGGAAGGAAATAAACGCCACTATCTTTGAATCTTTCGAGCTGTCTCCAAAGGCCGAGGACGTGATGACGACTCGAGGAAAACTCATCCGATCATTTCCTGGGCCAGCCATCGAGATTCCAAACATCGTATTTGACAATGAGGACTTTCTTTCTGAACTCGTGAATTTCCTTGTTCACATGAACGAGGATATCCTGAAGGACGCTGTGCCAACAACCCGAAAAGCACAAACCACAGTTATCGAAACTCGTGACACGACTCACCCGCGTTATATTACCGAGTTGCTCACCGGTATCTTGAGAAGTGTCGGCCGCCCTGGAGATGTGGTCCGGATTAGCAAACGTGTGGGCGACGACGTCGTGTGGAACAACTCGAAGTTGCCATGGCGGCGATCGTCGCTGTGGCTCCTTATTCGAGTTGTCATTCAGACGACGCTGGATCGAACTACTCTTGGGAGGACCGCATACAAGGAATTCATGTTGTTCTTCATGTGTCACATAGGAAATGAGAGACTATGTGGTGACCTCTCAAACGATCTTCTCCAATCCATTACAGCTAAAATCAGTCGTCGATTATGGAAGCTTGGCTCTTCCGCCCCGGACTGGCTCTCGCGCATGGCTCTGGAGACATGTGGGTCACTCCGATCGACGCTCGAGGAGAGGTGGTCACAGATAAAAGCCACCCAACGCCTAGCTCTGCCATGGAACCCGTCAAACCTCGACCTGGGGAAGGACAGTCAATTGTCACTCTCGAATAGCGGCGATTACATCCACAGCCGTCTTGCTGATGACAGTACCAATTCTGTTGGTATCGGTTTCATTCCCAAACATCATCACCGAGGTGGCCTGGACGACTTCCTGTCTTCTGACAAGGACTTCTTCAAAGAGGCTTATGATGCTGAGCCATGGGTTACCTTGTACGATGTCGAGAAAGCGGTTGAGGAAGAGATCGACGGGTGGGTTGATCAGATCTCGGACAATGATGGCGCTTGTGTGAAGCTGGAGGTCTTGGCGAACAAGTACTCATCGAGCGCATTGCGGAGCTATGGAAGCAACCCGGAGCTTCTATCTGTCATGCTATTGACCATGATCGAGCTTTGGGTTGCGCTCGACAAAATCGCGATCAAGGAGATACCAATACTTGGAGAGTACACGCCGGAGATCCCAGCTAGTCTTTTGGAAAATCTGTTGCTTTGCAAATCTACTGGTTTCGATCGTCTTCGTCATGCTCATCAATATATCTCCAGTCGCCACTTGCAATCAAAATATGGATCAGTCTTTTCGAGCTCGGCCTCTACGGATTGTCTTGCAGTTCGTTATTTCAGCGAATCCCGGCATCTTCAGCACCTGAAGTCGAGGATCGAGGATGCAGCACAGCGTAGGTTCAATGAGAAGGTTACTGAACTTGAGAAAATGAATGCTCGTCACGCTCAACTTCAGCGACAAGCTATCCAGATGGAACATTCATATTACACTGATTGGTATGGCCACGAACGTCACGGCAAGAACTGCAGGAAGTGCAGCCTCGAGAGGGAGCATCAGCGAATGCAGATAGATGTCCACGAGTGGCCATTGCCGGCCGAACCGCGCTGGGCCGAACTTGTCGTGTTTGAACTGGATTGCCCGGTTTCATTCAACATGTGGCGTTCTGCTACCCTCCACCTCTTAGTCGACCTTTGTTCATCTTCTCTCGAACCTAACGGCCCTTACATCACACTCGCCCAATACGATGCACTCATTCCCCACCTTAACCGTCATCCCAGGTCGCGGATCACCCTTGGGTCCGATGCAAAACCATTTTCTGTCTCACACTACCGTACGAAATCCATTCCTGCCACCCAGGAAGTGGTCTGTGTACCGAATGGGCTGAGGTTCTATGTTTACGATAGCCACTCTCGTGTCCCCGTGTCAAATGCACTAGGTCATACCGACAATATCAGTACATACTGTACATATCGACTTCAAAGAGGTCCGTATGCAAATCTCCAACAATATGTCGACACGACTTCCCGCACATCAAACGAGATCATGGCAAACCAAGCAGACTGCCACCAGGATCTTTCCCTCCACGAATATGTGGCATTTGGACACTTGCGTAGTGGCGGTTCCCTCCAATGGCTCAACATCCTGCGAGAGCTTCGGGGACGATCCCTGACCTTCCGTCGTCCCGAGGTCCATTTGCTCGTTGCTCAGGCTGTTTCCCAAGTCGGACCACTGACCAGTGATGGGTGGGTATGGCATCAGGAGATCCAGGCATCTTCGTTTTGTCATGCCCTTCTAGGAGAGCTTCGGGATCTCGTTCGGGACGTCGAGGCCAACTGGCTGGAAGCGTCAACAATGGATACTATCTCGTTCCTGCTTCGTCGCCTCCTGACATCTACTCTCGACCAAGTTGTCTTGTTCGAAGCACTGGAACTTCTTCGTACTGTCCGTGGCAAATTATTTGAATGGGTCAAGGAGCTCTCGGCGAAGCTCACGCGAACACCGGAAGATGATGAAATCCGTGGGTTTTTGCGAGATGCTGCCGCCATTTGCCGTATCACGTTCGATGTCAATCCTTCGCAAGTTCACAATCTCCTCAATTCCGCCCAGGATGTCGATGTTCTCCTCTTCTGCGCTATATTAATCCACGACCACACCCCCAGCAAGATTTCATCTCTCCCTGCTTATTCACAACTGCTTCTTGATCGAAACCATCGTTTATCGCTGGCTCTCGAGAGTTTCGTCAGCGACTTAATCCAAGATGACTCGATGGACGAAGGAATCGACTCTGCGATTAGCTGCGTTTGGGCAGACTACCGCCCAGCTTCCAAATGGAATCCCCTACCAGATCCAAATTCACGCTGGTTCTCTTGCAAGACTCTGTCGACAACCAAGCAGTGTCCACAAAAGGTGCACCTCAACGTGCTTGATGGGTCACTTCTGGTGGACGGGAAGCCGATTGGCCGATTGCCAACCAAAATAACACGGCAGCCAACGTATAATCTAATACTTGGAGAAGTACGTTTTACCATGCTAAAGTATTTCAAGTTGCTGACCACCATCGCAGCGAGTGCTCGACGTTATACCAGGCGATCTCCCAGGGATGGACTACGTAACTAGAGGTAGGATCTCTGGACATCAGGTGAGCGCGCTTTACTAGGGGGTGAAGGTCATGACACAAGGACTCATGGCATACCCAGGTGTACTTTTCGCTCAGAAACGACTCGGATCTTGTGATACGCGCAAAATCAAAGTACGAACCTTCAGAACTCCTGGAACTCATCCCTCGTCGAAAATTGGAAGGGGATTTACCCACAGTGTTGATCGAGGGCTACGTGCATTGGTTAAACCTTTCGACTTCTGTCATGGAGGTTCGATCTCTTAATGACGTTTGGAAGGCATCATCGGAAAACTGGAGGATCGACTGTATACCTGGGCAATATTGCATGCGAAAAGGCCCAGAGACGCTCATAGACATCCGTAGCGAATCCTGGGCCATGGTATCGAGACTTCTGAAACCGCTTGAAATCGAAGCAAACCTCCTCGTCAGCACATCCCCATGTGATCCAAACCAACCATCATCGTTGCGATTATCTGTCTCGTTGCCTCGCTATGGCCTATCGTTTTACGTCAACGAGGATGGAGATCTTCAATCCCATGACATCCGGGGCATGGTTTACGACGAGAACCAGTGCGTCGGGTCATTGTTTGGTCTGGTCAATCGGCTGGTGCTTCGGCCCAAGATCAACGGCGATGTCGTTGAACTCATCCCGCGACAAGTCCTCATTCCTGAAGGCGAAATTTCGTTCCGGAAGGTCAATCGTCACGTTTGTGTTGAAATCGACACTCAGCGCCCTGCTGTCGATCGGGTCACATATCAGACTTACAAGGTTGATGCCGACATGGGTTGTTTGATGACTGTCAGTCTTACGAGCAGGCTGTACCTTGCCTACCTTCATGCCCTGACAAATGGATGTGGCGCAGACCCCCTTACTGGCAGATCAGGTACAGAAGAGGCGCTGTCTCTACTCCACTCCGCCAACAGTTGGTCGATCATGGGCGTCAATCCCCGCGACGCTGAGCTCCTAGGATTGATTGCATCCTTGTGTCCTCCGCGTACATGGTATCCTGCGCACCTCAAGCGTATGCAACAAGTTGAATGGCTTAACCTTCCAACGAATTCTCAGCATCATGACTTGTACATAGTTTCAAAAGCGATCAAAACGCATTACCAAAGACTCCAGACGTTCCACGAGATCCAATCAAGCAATTTCCAAGAATTTCCATCACGGGACGACCACCTGCTACAACGTAGTGCACTACGAGCGGCATACTTGTTCCCATCTGAGTTTTCTGGCCATCCTTCCAGTGTAGATTGCCCGGATGTTACATACCAAGCTAGGGATGTAGTGGATCAAGGAGAACTTCGCGCTTATACAGCCGCGACCACTGTTCGCCTTCGAGCTGCAAATGGAATTATCGCAAAGGATATACTTGGCATGGTCGAATCATGGTCAAAGCCTGTGTCTGGTGGCGCCCCTTTATCCCTTCAGTATGACAAATCATGGTTGGTTCCGGACCTTCCATTGATATGGCTCGAAGCGTACAATCTCTTGCGAAGAAGCGGCGAAGGGAAATGGTTCCAAATGATCTTCTCGCTTCCTGCCGTGGTGTATGCTTCCCCGAAACACAGTGATTTGGTGCCTGTGTTCGTCGCCTTTGCATCTCACCCGGGATTCTACTTCGAAGACCCACCCCCATACGATTCCTTCGAAATTTCAGATGGTTATCAACCTTCGCAAGCGACCTTGGGCAGCTATGTTTTCAATTCTGCACACTCGTTTGAAGATAGCCCCGAAAGTTCAGAATCTTCGAAACCCGACGAGAGCCTCTACGACTTGAGACGACGTCAGCGGAGAATGTACGACTCGAGACTGAAGTCGCACGTGGATACAACAGTCCATTGCTTGCTGGGGGCTTGGCCATGCGAGACTCCGCCAGGGTGCTCGCTCGACCACAATTTATATGATGTACCGTCCCTCACATCTCATATTGAAGCGCACTTTTCCAGCCGTTACCACAATCTCAAGCTCAAAGAGCACCTTGCTCGTGTTCAGGGAATACTGCGAGGCGCACGGGCTTCCACAGTTCCCGCTCACTCCTATACTTTTGAACCCTCGCAACATGTTCTCTCTCGCAACTCCTGGACGGTTGAGGTGGACCAGTTGCTCTCCAGACCAGAACCGTTACTCCGAACACACGACCAACCCCTCCAATATACTATACACGATGTTGGAAATACCTCGCTCTCAGGTCCTATGTTGAATCAGCTGCTTGCTATTTCTGAGGAGAAAGCAATGGGTCCATTTCAGCGTCGATATATCTCTGCCCTTCGTACCAGTGCTCACTGCTTTGAGAACGAAACATTTCGTGTATCACATGACGAGAAAAAGAAGTTGCCCAATGCTAAGACACTCGCGGTATATTATGCTAAGTGCAGGGACAACTACGATGATGCCCTCCGCCGTCTCCAGCAGCACTTTGGCCCAGAAGGCTTGAAGGAACAAGCCCTTCGGGAATCGGGTCAATGGCCTCGCACAACACCTCGTACGCTTCTTGGGTTCCTTGCATCCAACTCATCGGTCAAACTCTCTGACAATTTGAGGCGGTGCTTAGTGCAATTTGCATTGCTCGCCCTCGAAGTACAGCGCGCCCGGAGACTGCTTCGGCTTTCCCTGGACGAACACCACGAGGAGCTTCATAAGGAACTACAGAATGGAGGGTGCGATGGTTGGGATCCCGAGACTCATCCAGACTGGTTACTAGTCCAGGTATGTCGCCAATGTTGCAGATATATCCTTTCTTAATGCTACACTTTTCCCCACACCAGTTACAAGGCAACTTTTTCGTTCGTCGCGTTCAGGCCGAGGTCGCCAATGAAATGATATCACCACATTCGGGAGAGAATACGGCGATGCAGCTCAACATGGGCGAGGGAAAGTCGTCCGTCATCGTTCCTATTGTCGTTGTTGACCTTGCCAACGGCGACCAACTGGTTCGCGTCATTGTCCCAAAGGCGTTAACCGCGCAGATGTTCCACCTCCTGGTAGATCGCCTTGGTGGACTCACCAACAGACGGATATATTTCCTTCCATTTTCTCGTTCTGTCGATCTCGATCATCAAAAAGTGACCGTTCTCCGAGATGTGGTGATGGAATGCATGAAGGAGCGCGGGGTTCTAGTCGCCCAGCCGGAACATGTCTTGTCACTCAAGCTGGTCAGTGTAGAGAAGCAGCTACCTGGCGTGAAGAATGCTCAAATAGGGCAACCATTACTGGATCTGCAAAAATGGCTTCATTCTCATTCCCGAGACATCCTAGACGAGAGCGATGAAATCCTCCATGTACGTTATCAACTTGTGTACACGATCGGCAATCAGCAACACATGGAGGGTTTCCCTGAACGGTGGACAACTTCACAACAGATCCTCAGCCTCGTCAAGAAACACGCATCTTCCCTGCAGAAGCTCTACCCGCTTGGAGTGGAATATGAAGCCGTTTTACCAGGAGCATTCCCACATCTTCGTGTCTTGCATGCAGACGCCGGGAAAAGGTTGATCTCATCCATACTAGAAGACATAGGCAACGATCACCTCCCAAACTTCAGCCTCGGACAACTTCGCTCGGACTTGAAGGATGCAATCCGAACTTTCATATCATGCGAGAAGGTACCGGCTGAGACAGTCCGGATGATAAAAGGATATTCTGAGGAATCTACCCTTTTGGGTGGACTACTACTCCTGCGCGGTCTGTTGGCTTCAGGGATCCTTTTGTTCGCCCTTAGAGATCGACGATGGCGGGTGGACTATGGTCTTAGCCTGAAGCGTACTATGCTAGCGGTTCCGTACAGGGCAAAGGACGTCCCTGCACAAAGAGCTGAGTTCGGGCACCCCGACGTCGCCGTCATCTTGACATGCCTTTCCTACTACTATGGCGGTCTCAATGAAGCACAGCTGAGGGTGTCGTTCAACATCCTGCTCCAGCAGGACGACCCATCCGCGGACTACGATCTCTGGGTCCGAGAATGCCCCTCCGTACCAGATACATTGCGGACCCTGAACGGGATCAATATCATGTCATCGGAACAGTGGCGCAACCAACTTTTCCCATTATTCCACAAAAATAAGGCGACAATTGACTTTTACCTATCGAGGGTTGTATTTCCAAAGGAAGCCAAGGAATTCCCTTCAAAATTGTCGTGCTCTGGTTGGGATCTGGCGGAAAAACGTGACCGCTTTGTTACAGGTCAGTAATAACACGAAGCCGCTTGCCTCATTGCATGTGCTGACTACATAACATGAAAGGGTTTTCTGGGACTAACGATGGTCGATACTTGTTGCCGTTACATATTACGCAACGTGACCCCGACCATCAACGAGGAACGAATGCGAAAGTCCTCTCATATCTACTGCAGCCGGAAAACAGTTTCTACATGTGCATGAGCCACAGTAACGGAGCGCGCAAAACGACGAACGAATTCTTAAAGGTCTTGGTTGCCCAGAAACCAGAGATCCGGGTGTTATTGGATGTCGGTGCACAAATGCTCGAACTCGAGAACTCTCAATTAGCAAAGGCTTGGCTAGATACCAAGTCCGATGTCTCTGCAGCTATATATTTTGATGAGAACGACGAGCTAACGGTACTCACGCGCGATGGGCATACTCGACTTCTACACTCATCGCCTTTCGGACAACAACTTGATCAATGCGTCGTGTACCTCGACGATGCGCATACACGTGGAACCGACATCAAGTTTCCTGTCAGGTTCCGAGCCGCGGTCACTTTAGGTCCCAAGGTCACGAAAGACCGTTTGGCTCAAGGTATGCATACTTAATGCGCTTGCAGTCTACTATCTAATTCTCTCTCAATCCTAGGTTGCATGCGCATGCGCAAGCTCGGACATGGCCATTCCCTGGTATTTTTTGCACCTCTTGAGATCGATCGGCGCATCCGTTCCCTGGCGAACAAGCACCCTGACGACAACATCGATACCATGGACATCCTGCACTGGACGATCCATGAGACATGTAACGATATCCGGCAACGGGCGCCTCATTGGATGCTACAAGGAACAGACCACAGTTCCCGATATGCCGCTTGGTCTGCATTTTGCGATGGCGAGCTGGCCCCACAAGGACTATCGGATAGGTGGCTCCAGCCGGAAGCTAAGAAGCTGGAAAATCTCTACGGACCCGTGGACCCTTCCCGCCATTCTTCAGTAATCCCTCAGGACATTCACCGACACTGCGAGGAGCTCGGGATTTTCTCGCCGCGGGATGCAAGTATGGACGAAGAACAAGAACGTGAGATTATTCACGAGGCTGAGCGCGAGCGACAAGTAGAGCGTCCGCCAAGGGTACCTGCGACGATCCATTCTCTTCATCGAGATGTTGTTGCCTTTGTAAAGACGGGTATCATCCCTTCAAACTCGACAGTCTTTCGTCCAGTCTTTGAAACTCTCAGCTCGACTTCCGCAGCCACCAATGAAGCGCATGTTTGGAGCTCATCTGTATTGGCAACGACAGATTTTCAACGGACGGTCAGGACGTCACAAGATGTTGATCCGTACTTGCGCCCCGTTCAATGGATCGTCTCAGGAACATGGGCTCGGAAGCAAGCGCTCGTTGTTTTGAGCCCTCATGAAGCCAATCTCTTGATAGCAAATATAAGATCGAGCAAAAATATCCATCTCCATGTGTACACACCACGCGTCATCCGATCTATGAAACCATGCGACGACCTCGACTTGTACAGTATCTCAACAACTCCTATTGGGTGGACCGCCCCGTCACCTCTGATGGACCAGTTGAACGTTTTCGCTGGTCAGCTATACTTGAAAGATTACGAAACATATATTCGTTTGTGCCGTTTTCTCTGTGTGTACGCAAGGGACTTGGAAGGAGAACCGAGTATTGAGGTCGGTTACAATGGGTTCATCACACCGGGAAATCGCCTGTCCGGGCACCTTCAAGCCGCAAACTCATTCCAGAATTCACCACTGCTATCCCTGAGGACATTAATGGGAATCCGCAGAAAAGGTATGCAGTTTTCCCTGACGCACATGGGAAAGCTCCTCGATGGGCGGTTGCTTTCCGAAGATGACTTTAAGGATGGCTCGGATGATGTACGTCTCAATTCCAAGATTATTGATCGGTGGACTAATTGATCATAGGATCTCTCCGAAGACCACTCTATGATGAATTAAAGAGTCTGTGTACTATCCTTGGGGTTGTGAAGTCTTGTGCGTAGGATTGGTATATGTGTAGTACAAGGAACTCTGGCGGCGGGAATGGGATTTATTCACAAGGGAAGCCTAGTAGCTTATGCAAGACCCATGTTCTGGGTCCCTTTGTGTCACGCCTACTCCTATCTGGATGTGGACCAGAAAATAATTGTAGTCGTATCAGAGTCATGGTAGTCATACGGCTGAAGTTCAGGGTGTGCGACATGTCCATACTTCCGACCAAAAAGGAGCATTGGATTGTCTTAGATATTGACACTGCTGCCTGCTAGGCGACATCGCTATCAACCGCCCCCCCTGGAAGCAGCAGCAAAAGGTTGGTGACATGTCATATAAATATTCTTACCTACATGTATCTTCGATATTCTGGAACATGGTGCGATAATCTCGTTAATACCAAGTCCGCCATCTTCATGGAACTCGAGTTGTGCAGGAAATGAGCCAATTCTGGTCGACTCGTTAGTCGCCTCCTCCAGGGTCCGTCTCATCTATTGTCTCTGTCGACAAGTGAACTGTCAACCAGGCGTTTTAACGGTGATGTGTCACCACAGCCTTACCAGTTGCATGTCGTTAGACAGCTTTATTGTGCGTGGTCGTTGACTTGATCCGAAGATGGCAAGTGTAGTGTTAGCGAGTGGCACGTGCTTCATCACAAACTTTGTCACAGATCATTTCCCCATGCCATGCATTATGATAATTCCTTTTCAGATCATATCAGGCAATGCCCAGTTCTCGAGAATCTGACATTTGCTTAGAATACTTGCTGTAACTAGACTACAAATATGATAATCCCTGATAATCCCTTATCGCAAGTACTGGCACTACAACGCTATCCCTCACGCCTCTCCCTCATCCCAACCAATCCGTCGATATTTTCGCTGTCTTTTTCTCCCTCACCCGCAGCTAATCCTTTGCCGTCTTCGCCATCTTCGACCTCGTCTTTGTCTCCGCCGTCCTTGCTGCTGCGGTGGTGGCGACGCACCCATCATTTGCCGTCTCGCCGTCGTCTTTGCTCTCACTATTGCATGCCCTTGCTGCTCGTCAATGTCATTGTGGTGGAGGCGTGGCGCGCCATGATGTCATGATATGGCGATGGAGGGTGGACCAATGGGCGGGCGCCCTTGCTGCTGGTGGGCACTATTGTGCACCCTGTGCACCCTCGCGCTCGCTGTACCAACAGCGCTGTGGTGGTCGACACGCCGTTGTGCACTGTCGCCTTCACTGTCATTGTGAGCGATGCAGAGGGGGTGGTAGTGGTAGACACATCAGTGCCATGCCCCACCATCATTATTAACGAGTGCGCTATCGCGCACCCTCGCCCTCGCTATCGTCAGTGGAGTGGAAAAGGTGGTGGTGGACACACCTGCTGCCTTGGTCATTGCGGGTGTGTGCGTTGCTGCACACCCTCGCCTCACTTTTGTCGATGGCGCTGTGGTAGTGGGCGCACTGCTGCACGCCCTTGCCCTTGTGTCGTCGTCAGTATGTCCATCATGTATTATCAGAATTGCACAGTGTATGAGAATAGATTAGCTGGTAATATCATGTGTTGTCAGGAACTGTCAGAAACGAGTTGAAAACAATCGATTGTCAGATTTAAATACACGATAAGAAGTTATCTGGCAATATCAGGAGCTCTGTTGTAGAGTCAGAATTTTGTAACGGGTGCCGCTAAAGCGCTTTTGGGCCTTCTCAGGTCGGCGGTAAGGCACGTGCCGCGGAAGAATCCGACAGCCCGATATCACCTGACTTGACCTTATTGGGGCTGGTCAGAATTTGGCGATGTTCGGCAATAGGTGCGTCCAAAGACAATTGGGACTTGACAAAAAGATCCACAAGGCCCCCTTTTATGATTGGCGTAGGGTGGTGATACACTCGCGACCACCTATCGTCGGGCCCTTGCGTGGCATAGGCTCCCCTGTGCAAATTACGTCCCACAGAGGAATCCAAGTGCCTACGTGGGGCCGTTCAAGGCTCGTGGGTTCTATGCGTTGCCTGCTTATTTCCGCATCATCCAGGTACTAGTGACCAGCCAAGCCACGTAGGTGACACCAGCTCCGCCCGGATCGGTGTTTCCGCACAAATGTAACATGAAACACGGTTGCGGTGGGTGTTGCCTACTCAATTGTCTTTTTGACCGCCATCTTTGAACGTTTAAGCGATGGCATATATACCACTGGAGCGAAAGGATTGATGACTTCCATCGTCAACAAGTCTAACAGTCGCCTCTGCCCCTTACGAGTTACGACTACTCACTGTACATGGACATCATCTCTGCTATCACCACTCTCTTATGGGACTCAATCTCTATTGAGCCAGACTCGGAATTGGAACAAATTCTAGCTGACAACAATGACCAGCCAAATACCCAATTATGTTGTGTTATTGTATAACTTACTGCATCGTAAGCATCCTGCCTCGACTGTTCGGAAGTTTCAAAGTCTGTACACTGACGTAAAGTGTAGCTTCATTGTTTGTTCCCTACGTCGATTATTGGCCAGCCCATATCACCTCGTGCATTGGTATCATTCTTGCCAGCATGCGTATCCTTTTGTCTCGCAGGCATGAACAAATGTTCTAGCTGCATCAGATCACCATCGTTCCGAAAGCCTAAGCTCTCCATTCTTTTTCGTCGCCCTACGGTACAGGACTTTTTAATCGCAGTCCTCATGGTTTCAGGCACTATCATGACAATTCACCAAATCATGGCTTACCCCTCACGCGCGCAAGATACTTTTTTCATTCATATGTTCGATGTGGCCAGGATTCCACTCTTTGTTGTTACTTCTTTTGTGCTGTCGATTGATCTCGAGATGGGCACATTACTATGTTAGATAAGTTGCGGTCGTCACTGTAGCTAAAGGACCAAAATAGGCTCTCAGTGCAGTATGCTTCTCTTGGCGTTGAACTATCCTCTTCGTTTTTAGAGGCATCACATCTGGTTTTTGTTTCTTGGTGTACCACCTGTTCGTTGTAATCCTCAGGTGTACCACTCTGGACTTTTTTTGATATATTGGAAGGCTGCAGGGTAATCCTTTGGCTTTCTGTGAAGTAATTCTCTAAGATCAATTGTGTATTATCGACGTCTGAGATTTGGACTGCAGCAGCCTCGAACGGAGTCCCAGTTAAAACGGTCCTCGTTCATGATATGGCGGTACATGCACTACATGGTAGATGTATTCACAGGTCAGCGCAAACTCTGAAGCAAGACTGACCCGTGGTTGGTGAATCTCATCTCGATCGCGCGAGACAAGTATGTAAAGCTTTGGAAACGTCCTTCCACCTAGGGCACATGAAGCACGTTAAACCACACTTCATGAGTTATCCAAACGCACCGTTAGAACAATCAGGTATTCGTTTATTGAGGTCACGGCCATTCACTGCGAGTACCTCGAACCGGCGATTGTTTCTATCGACTGCCTGATTTCTGGGGTGGCTTGTCGTTGATCGTCATGTCATGGCACTAGATACCTAAACGATTGCAAGCACAAACCCCTCCGCCGCTGCTTTAGACGAACGCTTTTGTTTCTGGGACGTTGAAGCAAATTTTTAATCCTATACCACGTATGTTGTCTATGGCCTGGACCAAAGATCACAGACTCGACTCTTGTGCTCGGCGATGTCTGAATCCTAGTAGTTGTGGAAGGTGAGCATCGTATATGGAGACGCGCGCTTTACATGACCTACTACAGTACATGCCTGAGTTGCCGTGACATCACAGAAAAGTTCCCAGCGTTGCAGCCAAATGTGACCAAGGCACATTCAGACCAAAATTACACGGCTTGCGCATGGATTGTAATCCAATACAAGGTCCTTACAATGCCATTATAAGGATTAAAAATATTTCCCCAGCGATTTTGTCCATTTCAGCATGGCAGGTAGCGTTACAATGAGCATATATTCCATTATATCTTTTCTGCACTTTCAGTGATGGACTGTGTTCACAATACCACCGACGCACGGCGGGCTTTCCACAGTATTGCTCATGAAGAACGCCAATATTCGCTCACTGGCTCTACGGTAACAGGGCAAGAGCGACCGACGAAGATAGTCCAAAGTTCAAACAGATACGAGTTCGCTGTGGTGCGAAAGAGTCTCGGGGGACTGATAACCGATAGTACGACACGGTGTATGGGTATGTAACAGTGATGTGATCCGATGGGCGGTCGTTTCAGGCGAATGTCTCGTTTTATGGTGTCCCTCTTTGCGTTCCTCATAGTATTTACTCTGTCGGAGATGTGGACGTCAGGTACTAGACGACGTGCTTGTGTACATGCTAACCATCCCATTTGCGATTGCAATGACAATGGTGGACTCCTCGGTCGGTTCCACGCTGGGGGCGACATTTCGGTAATCGCTAGATGCACGATGGAGGACAAAAAAAATACCAGTGTGTCGTAAGGGCTTTATCAAGAAAATTTCACGTCGATACAACAGACACGGCGGTGTGGTCACTGAGAACTTGGAAGTGGAACCACGCACGACGTTCCCATTCCCGCGCGTCAATCGGGGCATCTTCTGCGGCTGAAGAAGAGAAGGTAGTCGGGTTCAATGGACCTACTACTACTGGAGGAGGAGGAGGCCATGACAAATATTTCCAAACACACACAGCCCTACTTTGTTCTCCCATCATCAATACTAGGATGATTAGCGACCGTCGCTACAGACTTGTCGAGGACTCAAGTTGTTGAAGACGCGAAAAGTACCAGAACCCATCACTCTATATCCGTAAGTATCAGCTTCGTGCTTCGAGTCGCGCGTTTATTCCCTGCTGATAACCGTGTGGCTTCCTGTGTTGTTCTTGTTCAGACTCAGACCCCACGCTGCGGACCGGGGGAATACTTATAGCCTAGGTCCACGTACATGTGTTCTGCCTCGCCTCCTCTCTCCTTCAACCCATCCCAGTCTACACTCAAACCTTTCCTCGCTCGAATGTCTCTCCTGGATCCCGGGGACGCCGCTGCATTCGAATATATCGTTACCCATGTCTTTTGTCCTCTCCAGCTCCCCGACGGTAATGACCACAGTGTCAGCAACGACCGTTCTTTAACTGCGGCGATCATCGCTGCTGCCCATCTTTACACTGGCCAGACTGGTCAAATAAATGTGCCACTTTGGAACAATATTTTGCGAATGCTGGACAATTTGCATGCCATTGTCCAGTTTCAAAGCTTGGATATGTCACAAACTATTTTTCAACTCGCCAGTATGGATGTAGGAGGTGGGTCTCTCACTCTCTCAGATTATGCAGGAAACTCAGAACCCGCAGATGTCCTTGCATTTATGATAAGAGCCCAGAATGCAGCCGTCGTCTTCAGACGACAAAAAAGTGCCACCATCTTCGAATCATTCGAGCTTTCTCCAAAGGCTGAGGACGTAATGATGGCTCAGGGAAAACTTATTCGCTCATTTCCTGGGCCAGCCATCGAGATTCCAAACACCGCATTTGACGACGAAGACTTTCTCTCGGAGCTTGTCAATTTTCTGGTTCACATGAACGACGATATCTTACCAGATGCTGCCGCCGCCGTTCGAAAAGCGCAGTCCACCGTTCTCGAAACCCGCGACACAACCAACCCGCGTTATATCACCGAGCTGCTTACCGGTGTCTTGAGGAGCATGGGTTGTCCCGCAAATATCGTCAGGATCAGCAAGCGTACCGGCGACGATGTCGTTTGGAACAACTCGAAGCTGCCATGGCGGCGATCGTCGCTGTGGCTTCTTATCCGAGTTGTTCTTCAGACGACGCTGGATCGTACTTCCCTCGGGCGCACTGCATACAAAGAATTCATCTTGTTCTTTTTGTGTTGTCTTGGGAAGGAAAGGGTCTGCGGGGACTTGTCAAACGATCTGCTCCAGTTCATCATGGCCAAAATCGGTCGACGACTACGGAAACTCGGTTCTTCCGCCCCAGATTGGCTCTCGCGTATCGCTCTGGAGACCTGCACCTCACTCAGGTTGACGCTAGAGAGGAGGTGGTCACAGTTACGGGCTGCACAGCGTTCATCCCCGCCTTGGAACCCGTCGCAACTTGATCCAGGACGAGATATTCAGCTATCACTCCTGAATAGTGGCAACTACATTCGAACTCGTCTCCTTGATCGTGGCGTCGATCTTATCGGCACCGTATTCTATCCTCGAGATCGTCATCGTGGTTGTCTAGACGACTTTCTGTCCTCTGGTGGGACCTTCTTTGAGGAGGCGTATTGTGCCGAGCCACATGTTACGCTGTATGATGTCGAACAGGCAGTTCAGCAGGAAATCGATGGTTGGGTGGATCAGGTCGTGGACAATGATGAAGCTTGTGTGAAGCTGGAGATCTTGGCGAACAAATACTCCTCAGGCGCATTGCGAACTTATGGAAACAACCCGGAGCTTCTGTCTATCATGCTGTTGACAGTGATCGAGCTTTGGGTTGCGCTCGACAAAATCACGATCAAGGAAATACCGATGCTTGGAGAGTACTCACCAGAGATCCCGTCAACTCTCTTGGAGGATTTATTACTTTGCAAGGCTGCTAGCCTATATCGTCTTTGCCTTGCGCATCAGTACCTTTCTCGTCGCCACTCGCAATCAAACCGTGGATCGGTTTTTTCCAACAAAGCCACTGCGGACTCCTTCGCGGTTCGTTACTACAGAGGATCATCGCGTCTTCAACGGCTGAAAGCTCGAATCGAAGAAGCTGCGCAGCGAGACGTTGAGCAGAAGGTCGCTCAGCTGGAGAAAGCAAATGCTCGCCATGCTGAGGTGAAGCAAAAATGTATCAACACCGAACACTCCTCTGCTGTCACTCAAGATGGCCGGGAATTCCATCCGAAGAACTGCGCAAAATGTCGCCTTGAGAAGCAGCTTAGGAGAATGGATATTACTGTTTACGAATGGCCTTTACCGGCTGGAAACACAGCTGAGGTCGTCTTGTTCGAGCTGGATTGTCCGGCGTCTTTCAACATGTGGCGCAATGCCACATTTCATCTCTTGGTGGATCTTTGTTCGCCATCCCTGAAGCCGAAGGATCCCTACATCAAGCTCGACCAATATGCGGCACTCAAACCTTATCACGTCCTGCATCCGAGATCACGGATCTCCCTTAGTTCGGACAGTAAACCATTCGTTGTCACACATTATAGCAAAGTATCTATCCCAGCTACGCAGAAGCGGGTTTGTGTCAACAACGGACTCAAATTTACCAGTTTTGACAGTCAAGCTCGCATCCCTGTCTCGGAGGCACTCGGTCGCATCAATGTCAACAAGTACTGCACCCACCAGCTTCAAAATGGCCCTTATCAGAATCTCCAGAAATATGTCCATTCGGCCTCCCATACGTCCAACGAAGTCATGGCAAATCAGTTTGATTGTCACAAAGATCTTCCCGTTCATGAATTCGTAGCGTTTGGGCACCTGCGTTGTGGCGGTTCGCTCCAGTGGCTCAATATTCTGCGAGAACTTCGCGGACGATCCCTGACGTTCCGCCGTCAGGAAGTTCATGCACTGATAGTCCAGGCGGTCTCACAGGTTGGCCCACTTTCTAACGGCGGTTGGATGTGGCACCAAGAGCTCCAACAGCCCTCATTTGGTGAAGCGCTCATAAGCGAGCTCGAAAGCCTTTTGGCGGATGTGAAGGCTAACTGGCTGGAAGGTGTGACCATGTCCACTATTTCCTTCTTACTCTGCCGTCTCCTCTCCTCGAATCCCAACCAGACAGTCTCGAAGAAAGCCTTCGGACTCCTCCGCGCCGTGCGTGAGAGGGTGTTTTCCTGGGTTACGGAACTGTCACGTAAACTCTCAGGTTCACATGACGACGAGGAGCTTCGTGGCCTTTTGCGGGATACTGCCGCTATTTGTCGAAGCACGTTCAACGTCGAGCCCACCATGCTCCGAGAGGTGCTTTCTTCTGAAGACGACATTGCAATGCTACTCTCTTCTTTGATATTCATTCACGATAACACGCCTGGCAAGATTTCTTCTCTTCCTCCCTATTCGCAATTACTTCTTGACCGAGATCGCCGTCTCTCACTGACCCTCGAAAGTGTCTTAAATGACAACATCCGAACGCTCGCCGGCAGTCGTGGCATTGACCTTGCTATTAGCAAAATCTGGCCCTTCTACCTCCCGGGTTCAAAGTGGAGCCCAGTGCAATATCCACGTTCACGCTGGCTTTCGTGCGTAACTGCACAGACGGCGAGTCAATCGTCACAGACGGTGCACTTCAACTTACTTGACGGATCGCTTTTGGTGAATGGAAAGCCACTGGGTAGATTACCCCACGGAATTCTGCAGCATCCGCTATACAGTCAAATATTCGCCAAGGTAGGCACATGGTTATTACCAATGTGACAGAGACCGACTATTTTCACAGCAAGTGCTCGACGTCGTGCCAGCTGCTGTCTCAGGAATGGATTACGCGACGAAAGATCCCATTTCTGGGTACCAAGTGAGTGTATCGCGATGCAGGTCATGGGCAGAAACTCACGTGCCATACCTAGGTGTTCTTTTCCCTCAGAGACGATCAACTTATAATACGAGCGAGACGAACAGATACACTCAATCCAGTGATACTCGAGCTGGTCCCTCCTGAGAAGTTGGCAGGGGACTTGCCTGCCGTGTTAATCAATGGGCATGTACACTGGTTGAATATTTCCACGTCTACTTTAGAGATCCGTCCTTTTGACAAGCTTTGGGAGGGCTCACCAGATAATTGGACTCTTGATTGTACGCCTGGGCACTATCGCATGCGCAGGGGTCGCGAGTTCCTCGTAAACATCCACAGCATACCCTGGGCCATGGTGACAGGTCTCTTGGAGCCGCTTGAAACCCAACAAAATATCCTTGTCACTTATTCTCCAGTGGACTCTCAGCCGTTGTCGTTATTGCGGTTCTCCGTCGTCCTGCCCCGGTACGGACTGTCCTTTTTCCTTGATGAGGATGGTGACCTTCAGTCCCATAACATCCGGAACATGGTCTACGACAGGGATCAGTCCATCGGGACGATGTTCGGCCTAGTTAACCGACTGGTGCTTCGTCCCAAGTCGAGAAGCATTGACACTGACGAACTCGTTTCCCGATGTATTCTTATCCCTGAAGGCGACGTATCCTTCCAGATGGATGGAGATCATGTCCACGTCGAGATCGACATTCAAGACCACCCTCGGATCACTTACCAGACTTATCGGGTGGACACTGATCTGGGCTGCTTGACCGGAAATGTCAGCTTGACAAACAAGCTGTACTGTGCTTACCTGCATGCCCTGACGAGTGGGTGTAGCACCGATCCACTTACAGGCAGATTGGGTACGGAAGAGGCGCTTTCTCTGCTCCGCTCAGCAAACTGTTGGTCCATCATGAAGTTCAGTCCCCGGGACGCGGAGTTGCTGGGCTTGATTGCATCGTTGTGTCCGTTGCGGACGTGGTACCCCGAACAGCTCAGGTGCATGCAAAAAGTGGAGTGGCTGAACCTCCCAGCAAGCACCCAGCACCACGAATTGTATATTCTCGCCGATGGGATCAAGGAGCATTGCGAAACACTCCAGCTCTTCCATGAAAGTCATCCAAGTTCTCTGTTCGAGTCGTTCCCTTCTCGGGACCATCACCTGCTATATCGCAGCGCGCTTCGAGCTGCGTATCTATCCCCATTCGAGTTTTCTGGGGTGCCCGCTGGGGTAGATTACGACGTGATGTACCCGGGGAGGGACGTAGTGGATTCTGACTCGGGAGAGCATCGTGCTTATACGGCAGCGAGCACTGTCTACCACCGGGCTGCTGGTACAGCAGGTGCGAAATTTATCAAGAATATGCTGAAATCATGGAAGGCGACTGTATCAGGGTCGGCTCCCTTGTCGTTGCAATATGAGCGATCCTGGTTAAACCCCAATCTTCCGTCAACGTGGCTCGAGGCATACAATCTCCTACGGAAGAGCGATGAAGGAAAATGGATTCAGTTGTTCTTCTCTCTTTCTGCTATGGCCTACGCTACATCGGCGCTTAGCGACCTGGTTCCTGTGTTTGTGGCATTTGCGATGGAGGAGGACTTCGTTTTGGAGGACCCACCAAACCATGATTCTTACGACCTCTCCGAAGGATACTCTCCCTCCCAGGATGTCTTGCGCAGTTTTATTGCAAACTGCGCCCGTCCTTTTGAGCGTGCCCCTGAAAGCACCGAACTTGCAAACCCTGGCGAAAGTCCTCACAGCTTACGCATACGTCAACACAAACTGTACAGCACGAGACTGGTGTCTGATACCGATGCAACAGTTCGCCAATTGCTCAACGCTTGGCCCGAAACTCCGCCATGCCTCCTCGACCCCGACCTATATGATGTGGCAAGTCTGATGCTGAGCATTGAGAATCACTTCTCTAGCTGTTATCGCAATCTGAAGCTCAGGCAGCACCTTACTCGTGTTCAAAATATCCTGAAAGGTGTGCGTCCCGAGGTTGTCCCGAGCCTTCAATATTCATTTCATCCCTCACGAAACATTCCACCTGGAGTCTCCTGGTTGCCCACAATGCAACAACTACTCACCGGCCCTACACCCGTCTTGCACCTCTATAATAAATTGCCTCGATATTCCTCCCAGAATCGGGATACCTCATCTCCTAACTCTGCCCCGTTGCACAAACTGATCGCCATGGCTGAGGCGGACGCGACGAATCTATTCCAGATACGATACGCATCAGCTCTGCGTGCCAGTGCGGAGAGCCTTGAGAAGGAAAATTCCATTGCAGGTCCCGGGCCGACGAAGAAACCTACTGCGAAGAGGCTCAAGAAGCACTACGCTCATTGCCGAAAGCAATACGTCCAAGCCGTGGAACATCTAAAACAGAGTCTGGGTCCGAAAGACATTAGTGAACGCACTCTCAAACAGTCTGGACAATGGCCGCGCATCACCGTCCATGCACTCTTTCGAATTCTAGCGTCGAATTCGTCGATCGTGCTCTCCGGTGATTGGAAAAAGTGCCTCACGAAGTTGGCCTTGCTCGTGCTTGAACTCCAGCGCGCTCGAAGACTGCTCCGACTCTTTTCGGATAATCTTTATGAAGAATTTTTCAAGGAGTCCGAGAACGAAGGGTGTGAAGGGTGGGCTGCTGAGGAGCATCCGGATTGGCTACTGGTTCAGGTGTGTTGTCCGTTTTACGGCGCAGGTAACTTGCTAAACTTGTTGTTCGTATCAGCTCCAGGGCAACTTTTTGATCCGTCGCATGCAAGTAGACGTCGCCAACGAGATGATTTCACCGCGCTCTGGCAAGAACACAGCTATGCAATTGAATATGGGTGAAGGGAAATCATCCGTGATCGTTCCTATCTCGGCCGCTGTTCTTGCCAATGGGGATCAAATAGTCCGCGTCATAGTCCCAAAGGCATTGACGTCACAAATGTTCCAGCTGCTCGTGGATCGCCTAGGCGGCCTCACAAATAGGCGAATCTACTTCGTTCCGTTCTCCCGCTCAATCGAAGTTACTCCTGAGCGGATAGCCATCCTCCAGGCTGTTATGGATGAATGCATGAACAATCGAGGCATTCTCGTCGTCCAGCCCGAGCACGTCTTGTCCTTGAAGCTGGTTACTGTGGAGAAGCAGTTGCCTCAAGCGTACGACCCAGTAGTATCATCCGAGTTGCTGGAGCTCCAAAGATGGGTCCATTCTCGTTCGCGAGATATTTTGGATGAAAGTGACGAAATCCTTCACGTTCGTTACGAATTGGTCTACACTATCGGCAACCAGCAACCTATGGAAGGGTTCCCTGATCGATGGACTACGACGCAACAGATTCTCGGTCTCGTGAACAAACGTGCATCTTTCCTACGTGATCACTACCCGCTTGGAGTCGAGTATGAACGCGGCCCTGCTGGATCGTTTTCTCATCTCCGGATCCTGCAAGCAGATACCGCGGGTAAAAAGTTGATCTCCCTCTTGATACAAGACATCATGGACGGTCGCCTCCCGAACTTCAGCTTCGGGCAGCTCCGCTTGGAGCTCAGGGATGCCATTCGGACCTTCATAACGCACGAGCGCGTCTCCCGCGCAAAAATGCAACTGATCGAGGAGTTTGCTCGGGAATCCTCCGGGTGGGCGGGGTTACTACTTTTGCGTGGTCTCTTGGCTACTGGCATTCTTTTGTTCGCATTCAGAGACCGCCGATGGCGGGTGGATTATGGGCTTGCCCCAACGCGTACCATGTTTGCTGTTCCATACAGGGCAAAGGATGTTCCTGCACAGAGGGCTGAATTTGGACACCCTGACGTCGCCATTATCCTGACCTGCCTGTCTTATTACTATGGGGGGCTCAACGAAGAACAGCTGAAGGCGTCCTTTGAAATTTTGCTCAAGCAGGACGATCCAACCGTGGATTACGAACTCTGGATCCGAGGATGTTCCGACGTTCCGGAATCGCTACACAGTCTGAGCGGGATCAACATCAAATCGTCGGAGCAGTGGCGCAAGGTCCTGCTTCCTTTGTTCTCCCGGAACAAGGCGACGGTCGACTTTTACCTTTCGAGGGTTGTGTTCCCAAGAGAAGCCAAAGAGTTCCCCTCGAAACTGTCGTGTTCAGGATGGGACCTGGCAGAAGAACGGGATCGCTTGTTGACTGGTGAGTATTTGGACGCTTGTATCCAAGTTGCTATTGTCTGAGAAACGATACACAAGGCTTTTCGGGGACCAACGATGGTCAGTATCTGTTACCAACGCACATCACGCAGCACGATCCCGACCATCAGCGTGGAACCAATGCGAAAGTTTTGGCGTATCTACTTCAGCCAGAGAACAACCATTACCTATGCACGACGCATCAAGGTGGGACGCGGCGAACAACGCGTCAATTTCTTAGTATCCTAGCTGCCCAGGAGCCCGAGATCCGTGTCCTGCTAGATGTCGGCGCCCAGATGTTGGACCTCCAAAATCGTGAACTGGCTGAAGCATGGCTCGCCGTCAGCCGCAATTCGTCCGCGGCCATCTATTTCAGCGAAGACGATGAATTGACTGTACTCACACGAGACGGCGGTACGCAGCTATTTTTGTCGTCACCGTTTGCGCAACAGCTGGACCGATGCGTTATTTATCTCGACGACGCTCATACGCGTGGTACCGATATCAATTTTCCTGCCAACTTCCGTGCGGCCGTCACCTTGGGTCCCGGGGTCACGAAGGACCGTTTGGCTCAGGGTACGTACGGTATCTAGCGCGACCAAGACAAATCTCACTGTTATCTGTAGGTTGTATGCGGATGCGCAAGCTCGGTCATGGCCATTCTATCATGTTCTTTGCCCCTCTCGAGGTTGATCGACGTGTTCGCTATGTGGCCGGCAAAGGTCCTTTGAGCGACATTAGCGCCATAGATATCTTGCAATGGGCAATACGGGAGACTTGTGATGATGTTCAGCAGCGAGCGCCGCATTGGGCACAACAAGGGATAAACCATGCCTCCCGACACCATGTTTGGTCTAGCTTTAGCAACGGCAAACTGAGTCCAAATCAACTGTCGGCCGAGTGGCTCCGACCGGAAGCGAAGAAGCTGGAAGACCTCTATGGGCCTCGCAATGCGTCGAACATACCCTTCTCAACAAATCTAGTAGACGTCCGCCGACGTTGCACTGAACTCGGGGTTTTGTTGATTGCACGCGCTATGAGTATGGATGAAGAACAGGAGCGCGAGGTCATCCATGAAGCTGAGCGGGAACGACAAATAGAACGTCCCCCCAAGGTACCACCTGCCATTCATGCCCTGCATCAAGATGTCGTTGCCTTTGTCAAAACAGGCATTATTCCAACAAACTCCAAAGGGTTCACTCCTGCCTTTAGATCGCTTCATAACACTTCTGCAGCGACCCGTGAGGCGCACGTTTGGAGTCCATCAATACTAGTGACGACAGATTTTGAAAACACGGTCAATTCATCGAAAGGGGTAGGCGAGTACTTGCGACCTGTCCAGTGGATCATCTCTGGGGAAAGTGCTCAGAAACCACAACTCGTTATCCTAAGCCCTTATGAGGCCGACCACTTGATGCCAGACATCAGATTGAGCAACCATGTTCGCCTCCATCCATACACCCCTCGGATCTTCAAATCCATGAAGCCTTGCGACGATCTGGCTTTGTACAGTATCCCTGCGGTCCGCACTGCGTGGACTGCTCCACCGCTTCTCATGGATCAGCTCAACATGTTTGCTGGCCAGCTGTATCTAAGGGACTATGATACGTGCATCCGGTTATGTCGTTTCCTGTGCGTGTATACGGTGGACTTGGAGAGTGTCGATATAGGGAGCGATGGGTTCATCGCGCCATGGAATCGGCCAAGGCAGCTGCAAACTAGCCCACACACGTTCCAAATGTCGCCACTAGATTCACTCAAGGTGTTGGTGGGCCTGCGTAGGAAAGGCGTGCATTTCGCACCGACGCATGTAGGGAGGCTGCTAGATGGACGGCCGCTTTCGGAAAGCGATTTTCAAGACGGTTGTGACGAGGTGCGTTTCGTTCATTTCTAGAGCTCATCTCGAGGTGACTGTCGTACAGAATATCAGGGACGAGTAAGAGTGGGGTCATGCAGGATATGTCAGGGAGTAGATATATGACCATTTATTCCGGGATTTTGGTTGTCAGTGCTCCATTTATTTGTAGGATTGTAGTATATTGAATGGCATCCTTTCTTTTAACGCAACCCGTGCATGCACGGCAGGTGAGGGTCACTACTACTGCAGGTGCGCACTAGATCCATGTGGCGATTCAGACTAATAGACAATCACTCATGCTGTCAGGTCCAGAATCTCAGGTTGAGCGGCCACCAACTCTGCTGTCATGCGCAGCAAGCTTCTATAATTCAGAAGCTCCGAGTGCAGTTAACGAGCCTCGGGCACCAGCGGGTCAGGGACATACCGGAGAATCGCAGACTCCGCTATTTTCTGACCTTGTCATCAAGGTATATGATTCTGACAGGGTCAGGGCACCATTACTACTTTGATCGCCTTTAACAACGCAATCTTACCGCTATCATGGCAGTTTGGATGGCATTGACGTGCCAGCTTATTGCACCAGTGTTTCCTTGTATTTGGTCACCACACGCCCTTTATTCGAACGGTGAACGACTCTAGCGATGCAAAAGCGCCTTTTGCGCTCCGTACACCGCTCGTGTGTGCGCACCTGTACCTTGCCTGTGAGTTTCGATTCTATTCTTGATCAATAATTCGCATACAAGGCATATAAATGCTCCATCAGAACATACTTTTTCTCCAATTCGGCGCAAAACGGAACCGCGATAGGTCTAGTTCACCCCCTTAATTGTGCGGCCAGACTCACAGCTGCTTCTGTATCTTGTGATGCGCTCATAGATGGATAAAGAATGATTCCTACCTCTCAATCGCCATCATATCCTCTGGGAGCGATTGACAAACTGCTCACGGAACAAGATTCTGTCGTTTAAGCAAAAACGCTAGCAATAACACTCATGATTTTGTGACATAGAAGTTACAACATTAGGAGCGTTGGAGCTGCACAGAATTGTCGAGTTCCAAGACGTTTGCTTCGTTTGTTGATTCCCACAGAACGGAAATGAATCATGAAAGTATTTCGGTAGCTGGGTGCTGATTCCTTGTGCCAGAAGCATGAGAACGGTAAGCATGAATCTTTATCCGATTCTTTGCCGCAGTTCAAGTTTCCAGATTAGATGCAGGACGGGCTCGTAAAACGTATAAATACGACCAGCATGGATGTACTTCGACAATCCCAAGTCGACGTGTCTTGCTCTTCCATCCACAATGTCCAGTGTCGCCAACGGTAAATACACCATCACCAACGCCAGGTATACCAACTCTGCTGTCGACATCAATGGTGGTAACCCCTATTCGCCTATCACCGGTTACGCGTACAGCGGTCATGCCGTCCAGCAGGTATGTATTGGCCGTCCCCACCTGCATATGTGTCAAGGCTCACTGACCGGACCATATCAAGTGGAATCTGATCAACATTGGCGGGAACAAGGTCGTCATCCAGAGTGCCCATACTCTCACCTACGCGACCGTCGGCGTCGAACTTGACGTACGTTCATTGAGAAAAGGGTATGGAATGGTTATGACTGATACTGTGTGATTTGACAGGGCCCTCCGCTTTCTGGTTCCCCAAATGCGACCATCTGGGTTCTCCACAATGTTTCTTCAAACATATACAGGTGTGTAGCCCATCCCGTTCGGTCTTCTTTATTGACATTATCTCTCAAGGATCACAACCGCGGACGGTAAATATGCTTGGCACCTCCTTGAGGATGGAAACTACGCTCCGGTAACGGATATTGATTTCAAGCTTGACCTGAAAAATCTCATCTGCCTTTTGAAATAGATCGTAATCAAGCCCGTCAATGCTAACGACACCAGCTCGCAGTGGAAGCTTACCTCCGTCTGAAAGCAGACTTTCTGACATCGTCAGTCATCAGATCTCCCGAATTTTCCTTCGTACAGAGTTCGTTTAAGCATTCCTCTAAACCCCAAAAAAAAGAAGAAAATGGTTAAAAACGAAAAAAGGTTCAGATGTGTATATCTAGCAGTGTCCGCGAGTGTTTTCTGGCCGTGATCGTTGTTGTAAAGTTGTCGAGCAATGCAGTGTTTGTGAACGTCAACATGAGGGAAGAAGGAACAAGTGGCAAGCCTCCCTGTCAACTTCTGGATTTGCACGTACTTTACAGGCTCACACCTTGTATGGCAAGTGCCTGAGCCGGGGATTGTTCGCGGTGGTTTACTCGGTGTCACTGGAGTGCTTGATCCGATGTGGGAAGATTGTTGTGAAGTTGAGTAGTAGCCTGATCACCTATACCAGGCCCCAAGTCGACATCAGCACGCGTGCATAGCTGGCAGGCATGGTTCAGACGTGGAGATTTATTACACCCGATAAGAAGCGAGAACCAGCTGATAGCTACTGAATAACACCGTACCGAGAGAATATGTTCCAGCAGACGCTCGTCAATATTGTCACGGACTTGCAACGTTCTGAGACACGTACCAAGGTTTTCAGTATGAAACGAACAGTCGAGATGGGGAACCCTCGGTGACCTGATCAACACAGCGAGTAGTGGCTCTCTCCCGTTTTGAGTTATTACAAGAGTGAAATCGGTTGAGTCACTTGCCTCATCTCTATGATCCTTGAACAGGTTGAGGAACTGGATGACAGGTAACGCGGCAGATGGTCTGTAGTTACAAAAGTTGAGTGTGAATGATACCACTTGTAACAAGTATTGGCATACAGACTACCAAACGTACCGTGTGGGGGTCAAATACCATTTTGGGCCTCAACAACCCCCCGACACTGGTGAAGACTCTTCCAACCCGACCCCGATATTCCACCAAGCCATCAGCCAACATCATGGAGGGTGTCAAAGCAGCAAAGTAGGTGCATCGATACTTAATGTATGCGGTACTGACTGCGCAGCTTGGCAGAAGACGAAAACTCACGGATAAATCTGTCCCGAATGCACTCGCCCAGCTGCCCGAGTTCGCGCAAGAGTCTAAAATGTACCAAAGTCTGCTGGAGATGGAGAAGAAGCTGGATTGGACTATGACTAGGAAAAGGGTCGAGGTTCAGGATGCATTGGCGCGAAACCCGACAGTAAGTCTCACTGCATGTAGCGCTTACCGCGGTTCGCTCATCCTCGTTTTGTATAGACAGCGCGGACGCTGAGGGTGTTTGTCAGTCACACCATCTCCGGCCAGCCATGGCAACTTGGCGAAACGGATGGCGAGAGTGGTACTGTCAATTTTGAAACAGGACAGGGTATACCGGCGTGGTCGCTCAAAGTGGAGGGCCGTCTCCTCGAGGTAAGTCTTCCTTACACCTCGACCACCTTCCCGCGTAACGATTGTTGCAGCCTCCAAATCAACGCTCTCGAGATAAGACGGCTCCTCGAAAGTTTTCGACCTTTATTAAGAGACTGATAGTGGAACTTGATCGTGATCCTCATCTGTATCCGGACGGCAACATCGTCGAGGTATGTTGTAAGAGTTGTATCCCTATCCTAGTTGTTGAGAATGTTCGTAGTGGCCTCGGCCGCAAGGTGCTCAACCCCCACTCGATGGTTTTACGATCAGACGGATGGGTGACCAACCAACACGGGTTCGAATCCTCATGTACCTTGAACAGACCCCGGAACAATACAAACTCAGCCCTGATTTAGGTACAACACATTTCTTTTGGCAGCATCCCACACTCACCGGGTTCTCAGCGTACATATTAGGCATCAAGGAAGAGAGCCGAATAGGTGTCATACAAACGCTATGGAATTACATCAAACTTCACAGCCTGCAAGACAAGGTAGACCGCCGGAGAATTAGGGCAGACGATTACTTGCGTCCGGTTCGTGAATGTTGTAACATGGAAACTCTACCTCTGAACGTTTTTTTTTTAAGATTTTTGGTGGAGATTCTATTCTGTTTCAGCAGCTTCCCGAGCTAGTGAACCGTCATCTCATGCCCCCTGATCCCATAATACTATATTACACATTCAATCCAGCAGCACCGCCCCCAGAACGGCCGTCCGCGTGGGATATAGAGATAAAAATGGAGGACAGCACTGTGAAAAATCGCATGGCAGTGATTGTGCAGTCGAGCAAGGAGAGCACACAAGATCTTGGCAAACTAGACGATGAGGTGGGTTTCATGACCCTCCGCCGATTTGATCACACGTACAGCCACTTTTTTTTCAGATTTCACTCCTTGCGCAGTCGTTGCATAATTCGCACACAAAACGGGTGTTCCTGCAGAGTTTTGCAGATAACCCGGCCAAGTTCATCCAGACATGGTTGGAATCACAGTCGCGGGATCTGGAGAGTATTCTTGGGAGTGGGCCAAGCGAAGGTGCCACGATTCGTGCAGAAGAGCTGCGGCGTAGTGATTTTTTCCGGCTTCCGTGGGTCGAAGAGGCCGTTGCGATACAAGAAGGGATGCGTCTGGCATCGAGGCCATGAATCTGCTGGCCATGTTTGTTTTTGTCTTAATTATGAGCTCTTGTACTTTTTGTTTCACCAAGACGGTGTGAGTGATAATGATCGACGATCACCCAGTCAACCGGTCACGGCCGACTCTTGGGTCAGCCCACCAAATAAAATCAGGCCACAGACATCAATTGACGCCTGTCTCTAACATATTTCCATGGCCAGCAAACAGGTGGGTCGTCGTGTTACGATTGTGCGTCTGGATGATAAGTAACCAGCGTCTAGCTCGGGAAGCTTAGACAGGTTTGTGACGTGGTCCGTTTCGATTCGTGGAGCTCACACCGACGCCGTGGAACCAGTGGGCAGGCGAAAAGATATCCTCGCGCGACAAGACCATCGTCGTCGAGGACGAGCTCAAGGAGTTAGAGGAGGATGTAGAGCTACGAAAGCAGGGTCTCGCCCGGTACGTCAAGTCTGTGCGCTTCTTTTGGATACTGTCTCAATAGTGTGTGCGTCGCAGGTTGCAGGCAGCCTCAGAGGTGTATTACCATGTGCTTTCAAAGAAGAAGGAGTCGCCGTCTTCTGGAGAGGCGGAGAAACTCATGCCGATCGATGCGCTTGGGATAGTCATGGTCACACATGGCGAAGAATACGGCGATGATTCTGCCCTGGGTGCGTGCCAGTCAGTCTATCCTCGGTAGCGAACGCATTAAATCGTCTTCATAGGGACGTGCCTCGTTGCCATGGGTAGGGCTCATTGCAAGATAGCCACACTTCAAGAGGCATACGGCCTTACTTTTCGGGATACGTTCATCGCATCGTGCGAGAAGCGTGCGCAAGATATCAAGGACTACGAATACCAGCGTAAGAAACTGGATAGTCGCAGGTGAGTAGGCACCACCCATCAGACTGAATGATCGTCACACATGTTCCTTACGATACTTAGACTGAGCTACGATGCCGCCATCACCAAGCTCGAAAAGCTCAAGAGCAATAAGAAAGAGAAGGAAAAGGAGAAACGGGAAGCAGAAGACGAATTGATGTGGTGTCGACTACGCTTGTAAGCCACCTATTCTCCATTTAATTTCCATTTTGGCTCACGCGGAGCAGCGAGGAGATGTCTGATGACATACGCTCTCGAATTCAAATTATTCAAGAGAACGAAGTCTTGCAGCTACGCGAACTGACACACTTCCTTGATATCCAGCTCAACTTCGCGAAGCAATACTTTGATATATTGAACGAAGTGAAAGCTGGCTGGTGTGATGAGTCAGTGTTCTCTAGTGACCAGTTGACATGTCCCTGACACTCTGGTACAAGGGCGATGTTAACAAAAACAGACACGAAAACCAATTCCCAACCACATGTTTTCTCGTCCACCGATGATACCAAATACTCCAGTATACGCTCCAAGCGGTCCACTCTTTCCAACAATACCTCGTCTGCGGACTCGGTAGATGATCCAGGTGTTCGAACACCTGTGCGCCGCAAGTCCGATGCCGGAAAATCAGCCACCCTCTCACGTCCTGCCTCCCGGGCCTCTCGTAAGCGTTCTGACAGCGCCATAACCAACGAAAGCACGATGAAATCTAACATGAGAATGAGCGTCGCCGGGTGGGCCTCGAATGCGGTCAGCTCTATTGCAGGACGTGGGAAGAAGGACAGAGATACCTTTGCTGCATTGATGGACGAAAGCGAAGAAAAGGATGGCCCAGACACTTCCGAAGTTTCACGTCCCCCTAGCGCCAGGTCGTTTTCTAAAAAGTCGCCCAAAGTCAAACCTGCGGACTTGCCCACTGAATCGCCAAGGATCAATGGGCGTATTCTGAAACCACCTTCCCAGAAGGGGCCGAAGATTGTCAGGGCCGTGTACGACTTTTCTGGATCTTCCGACGAGCTGTCTTTCAAGGCAGGAGAAGAGATTACAGTGATCCACGAAGTACTTGATGATTGGTGGTTGGGGGTACTCAAGGACGGTCGTAAAGGGCTGTTTCCTACAACATATACCGAGCCAGTCTCAAAGACACGTCGATCGTCCCCGTTTGAAGCAGAACCCGATCACGCTACACATGGTGACCAAACAGATGATAGGGGGTCGATCCAAGATTACATGAGCCCCCCACAGTCGGCAACCAGCTTTGGATTTGACACCCTGAGCGTTGCGAGCACGGCTACTGATGACGAAGAAGAACGGCATTTGATGCCTGTAAAGCCATCTGATGACGATGTCTTTGCTCCCTCTGGCTGGGATGTACCCCCTGTTCCTCCGCCGATCCTGTGGAACAGGACCAATGCTGATACCAAGCGACCCCGGCCGCCACCGCCACCCCGCCGGCCGTCTGCACCCGTCATTCCTCCTCTCATACCCGATAGACGTCTGTTGGTGGAAAGTCAGCCGGCTGCACGCGTATACATGGCGACACCCAGTGTCGCCAATGGCCACGACGTGTCCCCATTTGACAGCCTGGTAGACACGTCCTCTCACTGCACCAACTTTGAGCAGCACCCTTATGAGCGCAAAGGGTTCTGCATGAACTGTTTCAGGGTGCACTGACGGTTCCATCGTTCTGGTTGAACAGCACGGATAGTTGTGTATCTCTCTTTCCGAGACTCTCCGTTTAAATATCGATAGGCTGGATAATGTTTCAGGATCGCGATTAGTTTTAATAAAGTAGTATATTACCGATTGAAGTACTTGGTTTCTTGGAAATGTGCGCCGTATCATGACTGAGTCCATTTAGGCAACTCGACGTCATAGTACATGTATGGATTAAAAAGATTAATCGACTCGGTCGCTTGGAAACGCGACAACCTTCTGCGCCACGAAGCCTCCGACAAGTTGAAGTTCAATGTATCATCACTTTGACGACCTCATTCTTGTGAGGGAGGTAGTTCCGTTGCATAGGGTCACCACGGAAGGTGACTGAAACACCCTTATCCTGAAACTTGTATGAAACGCGAATGAGCCGTTTATTAATTGAATCTTCGAGAGTCCTGTACTTGGTACTGTACTGGAAGAGCCTGCTTCACTGGTTGCCATGCTGGTGGAATGGCTAGCACTCGATGGTAATATCGCGTACCTACTTCTGGGACTCTATGGGTACGTTGCTCTTCCACCGGTCGACAAACGGGCTCACATTGTGGTCTAGGTGGGAGTACATTCACTCACTTCATGTCGAACATGCCATCTTTCGTGGCCGTCTGTCCTTTCGCTGGTCACTGGTAAGCAGCTGTGTATTCTTTTTTTTCTTCTAGTTCCAAAGCTCACACGAGCCTTGGCGATCAAGATCCCTTACGTCCTTGGACGGACAAACCTTTTCATCTGCCTCCTTCTCCTGTAACTATCGAGGTACACTTGATGATGGAGGCGACGCATTCATGCCCATGCACAGTGCAGTCGGAAGAAGCCCATTGCCGATGTCAAAAATGAGCTGTCAACGTTAGTCTCGTTCCGTAGTCTTGTTTAACCGCGCAACTGATCCGTCTGTTTAGCGAGTCTGTCGTTGGCATTGGTGTGTGATGAGGGTACAATTTGGTCTGGATATTTCGTTGAGACATTGCTCATGATATATAGGCATCAGAGCATGTTGCGCTGGCCTGTTGCTCCGCGATTTTCATGATTCGCACGTGAGTCCGGCTACGATCAACATACGTCAACTAATTATCCCGGGTAGTTGGGTAATCTGGAGGGATTCCCGTTTGATCCAAGCCCTACTGGTCCTGGCTACCCTGGGACATTGGTCCGTTTTGGCGCTAAGTAGGAACGCATTCTCACCATGTCTTCCCACTCACATTTACTCTATTTAGAGGTGGCGGTCGTCAAGTCGATCCGTAGACAAGACTTTTGTGAGAACTACCTCCTCCACCCGCAAGCAAGCGCCATGGCGCTCGTCTACAGTGAGTCGGGATCATCACGCTCGACATGGTGTAGTGTTCATTCGATGATGTTGAAGCGACGTGCTATGACTTGCTCGTGTTTGTACTATTGATCGCGAGGCTCTCCCGACAAGGAGGGAAATCCCCCCTGACGAGGCGGTTGTATATACAGGGCGCGTTGTATATCGCTGTAGCGGGTCTCGCGTACATCCCGCCGATGGTACGCCCTACTATGCCGTTTCACGCCATATCTTCATTACTGTGTCACCTTTAGGTCTGTGCGCTGGTTAATCACGTCGGTAAGCTGGAATCAGATCGGACGTTATCGTGGCTGATGCATTCTAGCTCTTTTGATTGTCTTTAGCAGCGTCGGTAAGTCTGGCTCATAAAGATGCAAACATGACGAAGCTGACGAGGGTGCAACAGCCGTCACCATAAAGTATGCGATACATTCCTGCGCGGATCTGATTAAAAAGAGTGACCAACGTTTATATTTCAGCACTATCGTATCATCCAGGTCGGCGAGGTCGCTCCTCACGCTTAAAACTACTACCGAAAGGTATCGTATGGAATTCCTACTCTTGACGTGTCGACGTGCTTACACTTATAAGCAAGCAGCGGCTGGAGAACAACGTCGTTCTAACCACGCATATTGCAGTTTGGTCGTCAATGGATTACCAATCCTGTTGAACTCAACATGCTTGCTTCCGGCGTGACCTGTTTGTTCGTTTCTCGGCGTCAACAGTGGCCAATGCTCGATCGTTTGTATGCTTGTTGTATTGTTTTGCTGTAGTACTAGTAGAAGCATCATGGCTGGTAGTACTTTGAATCATCTAAAACTATAATCTGGAGCCCGGACTTCGTGTAAATCGTTGCAGTGCGACAGCTCCTTCAGCGTTCACCGTTCGAGACCCCATGTCTGTTCTCCTCGTACATCCCTCTCCTTTCTTTTCCCCGTTCAATGCTCTTTCCTTTGCGGCCGTGCTGTGCATTCGGCCTTCTCTGACTGATTTGTCGTGCACACCGTTTCTGCAACCGATGTGGTTCACGTACCATCACCTTCCAGCGTCCTGTCTTGATGAGTCGTCAAACAGCACCTTATTGTCAGGGCCTTCCATCTGTTCCTGATACGACATTTGTCGTTAGGTCACTCAAAAGACTGGTTGGCGAGAAGGATCGCTTGCGTTCGTAAGCTGTGGCAAACAGCCTGAGAGGTTTACTATTATTTCCCATCGCATGCGCCTCGTGCATCCAGGGTATCAATTTGTTGGTGTCCGAAAACAAAGACGGCGCCCACCTGACCTGACTGCTTCCCTTGTGCTTCCTCGTCTGTGCGTGTCAATAGGCCCGTTGCCAAGCTGCCGTGATCAAGAGAGCGAACATCGGACGGAATTTTTTTTTTGCAATCGCTGCTCGTAAGAATGGGCGGCAACAGGACGACAATGTCCATTTTGCAACGAGCAGCCCGTCATATCCTTGAGGAAGACTATCGACTGAACCTCGTCTTTCTGTATCTGGGATGCTAGTGCTACATACCATCAGACTTTATCCTTTGCGCCAAAAGTATTTGCCGTACATGGAGAATGGACCTCGGCTGACTGGAATGAAAGTTGCGTCGAAGCGGCCCCAAGAGTACTCGCCACCCGCGAGGTATAACGAAGGCCTACATTTTAGACTCGGTGCAGCCAGGTCGTTCGCGAGTTGGTCAATCTGTCGAGCAACCATCAGCCAGTATTCGATCATCAATGAATCTACGGTGCGCCATTCATGTGCTTGACAGACCGCAGCCCGGGTCTTGTGCTGAGTGCACGGACAAAGTCACGTATGATCTTGTCTGCGCTGGGGAACGGTTGCGTCTTGGTTCATGTATCACAACCAAAGTGGCTTTGAGTACTGAAGAGGGCAGATGCTTTCCACTTTCGAGAGCCAGCCGCCCACCCTTGCGTGCAGTCGCAGCCCTCGCTTCAATCAGAACCCCCGAAATGCACGCGGGCACCGCCGTCTCCAGGTCAGCATACAGCTCAACGCACTGGTGGAATTTCTGAGTCGCATATCACCACGATCTGCTGGGTGCACGATATGGGATACGCACCAACACCAAACACACAGTGACCATCAAGCCGTTCCCTGTCCCACGGTGCTTGGCAGGGAATATTTCTACCGAGATCGCATAGAGCACAGCACTCATTGTCCAGAAGGTGATGAGTTGTGGTTGAACGCCTATTCTCGTCGAAGACGCACAGTGTTAGTGCTCACGTATAGAACCACACCTGTGAGACATTTCTTGTAACAAACCACTTAGTAATGAACATTTATAAGAATGGATGGCTTGCCTGCAGGAACCACGAGGCTACCTCTTCGTCCAATAGTATAGCGCTTCGACAGCCCATCCAGAAAGAAGGGCAGAGGGTACGCCAATCAAGCTCAGAATCGTTTGCTGTCGTCAAATTGTACTCAAGCACCGTGAATATGGAACGCACATATTGCAGTAGATGGTATAGAGGGATCCATCACCAAAGATAGCACCACGAATCTGCAATCTTTACAATCGGTCAGCCAGATCCAGTGCGAACTCAACTCCGGTGACAAGTATGGCAGCAAACCAGTATAGAGATTGTAGGAGAGTCCGAATATCCCTTCACGAGAAGGAAATTTGGTCATGTCACCTGGCGACTAACAGTAAATGTCAATATACCCAAAATAATGATGAGTAGACTAGTCGACCAAGCCATCTTTGGTGTCGTGAACAATGCCTTGATATGGTCCGTAGCGTATTCGGACAGAATACGCAAGTCTCGATGGAGACCCATCACGAGACTGACCTGGAGCATCCAGCCCTGCGACCATGAGCATAGTCGTTTTCCCATTGTACTTGGCTAGTGTAGACAAAGTAGCGAGTGCCCCATAGCAAGAGTATGAATAGGCCGCGCAACAAGAGGAGATATCACCAGCCCTTGTTGTTGGACTGCTCACGGTTCTCCGCCGTGGAACAAGAGAGATTGGCAATTAGTGGCCATGCGATCTGTGGGTGACTTGTTAGTACATCAAAGCACATGGTCATTTCACCCCACCAGACCATAGATAAATCTCCCCAGGGACCACCACACGGAGAATACTGTAAGGATCCAGAAATGAAATCTAGCATGAAATGTTCATCTGAGCAGCTATTGAAAACGAAAGCAACCATTTTCACCTAAGAGGATTGCGGAATCCACAGGTGTGTTGCCTAGGACAGAGTCCAATGAATGATCCGTCCATTGAGCAACTGGACAACGTACCGCCTACACCAAAGCCCACGACGGCCAACTAACAGCGAAGAGGAAGACGCCCGCAATGAGGAGTGTCAGGTTGAATGACGGCCTGCGGGACAATCATGACATGCGCCAATAATCAAACGCTCGAGCCCAGGTATCGCATCCAGTTCCCCAAAAGATCGCGCCCACGAGGAGACCGATGTTTGTTCCCAACATCAGAAATGGGTCGTTGAAACAGAACTCATAGATTGCCGGTGTAAGGATATACCCTGAAGGCTAACGAATGCTCCTTGGGGTTGAACACCACTTTTTAAAGTTGCACCCATGTATCTGAGGCAGGCAACTATCACCGAAAAAGATGTGTAGGCGTCAATCCCATTGTGCGCAAGAGAAAACAAAGGCCCGTACAAACCACCCAAAGCCGACTATGACAAAGAGAGGCCACTACGATGGGAGCGTGTTCATGTGATGCGAATGACAAGAAAGTATTCGGCAACACACCTGGTAGTTGCCCATACCAATGTTCAAAATGGGCGCTTTAGCCTGGTATACAGTACGTTTGTTTATCTTTTTAAAGTCCCAATGATTCTCCCTCATCGCAGACAACCAGAATCCTGCACTGTCGGTCTGTCACCAAGCCAAGGTCATCATGGAGTCGAACCCGGTTTATCAGGACGTACACTACTAATACAAGTTGGCACTGTCAAGGTATACGGTACTGTAATACAATTTGTGGTATTATTGGATAAAGAATTCAAGCACACAAGGGGGATACAGCTTGAAGATGTCTGAAAACAAGCATAAGTACAACAGGTAAACGAACAAGACCTTGGCTCACCGCAACGTGGGAGGCACGATATTAGCCTCTCCTCGCTGCGAGGGAGCCATTCGCTCCAACAGCCTTGCTGCCTTTGGTCGTGCCTCCGGGTCTTGCTCCATCAGTTCGCCCGCTATCTCGACCAGCTTCGCTCGTTCCACAGAAGATTGACAGCGCAAACAGAACTCCTCCAGCGTCTTCCCCAAACTCCACAGGTCCGCTAGCATCGGCTTGTACTCTCCATTTCGGACCTCTGGAGCCATGTAGTCTTCTGTTCCGACGATCCCACTGTACTTGACATTTGGTGCACGGA
>JBBPUD010000060.1:0-87213 GCA_038094475.1 Phylloporus aff. rhodophaeus | reverse complement strand
ATGCCGTTATCTTCGAAGAAGACCTTGAATTCTCTCCTTGCGCGCGCGTTAAGGCGAACTGAGTGGGCCCAACCTTTTCCGGCACCGAGGACGTCACCATAAGAGAAACCACCACAAGCAGCAAGCCCACGGAAGTCGGTCAAAGCGATTTTTCCAGAGAGGATGTCACTCATATGCACGTCAACGGCATCAAAACCGGCTTCGGAAAATGCCCAAGCCATTTCGACGTGACCGTTGACACCCTGCTCTCGCAGGATGGCGACCCTGGGACGGTACGTTGGATAGTGGAGAGGGGGTGGATTACTTGCGAAGGTGAGCTCATAGTATATGCCTTTATAATCTGGATCGCTGATCAGATTGAATTCTTGTTTCGCCGCACCAGGATTATCGCGAAGACTCTGCATCCTGAACGAAGTCTCCGACCAAGCTTTCTGAAGAGATTCTCGAGTCCGTGAAAACAATATGCTAGAGTTTTCACGGATCGTAAACGCCTGGTTGGCTGGATCCTCGTTCACACTACCGATCTCGAAGATCGAGGTGATGGGGAAACGAGCGTTGGCAAATGCAGACTTAAATTCTTCCACTGCGTTCGTGCGCACTTGAAAGACAGCACCAAGCTCTTCGTTAAACAGTGTCGCAATAGCATCTCCAGGACCCAATGAGTCAAGTGTAATGTCTGCACCAACTCTGCCAGCGAAAGCCATCTCGACGAGGGTAGCAAACAAGCCACCGTCAGAGCGATCATGGTACGCAAGGACGCAACCTGATGTTCGGGCAAACTTGCAGCCACTGAAGAACGCTCTGAGTAAGTCGGGATCAACAACGTCTGGTGCCTCTGATCCGAGTTCTTTGAACACTTGTGCCAGTGCCGAACCTCCCATGCGTTTCTTCCCCTTCGCCAAGTCAATAAATACGAGGGCGCTCGGTTCCCCGACATCTGTACGGAATTGCGGGGTCCAAGTTGTGGATATGTTGTCCACGGGTGCGAATGCTGTCACGATGAGTGACAAAGGTGCAACAACTTCTCGTTGCTCGTCCCCCTGTTTCCACTTCATTGACATTGACATCGAGTCTTTGCCAACAGGTACTCCAATGCCGAGCGCAGGACAGAGCTCCAAACCTACGGCGGTGACAGCTTCGTATAACCCTGCACCTTCTCCCTCCTTCGACGCAGCGCACATCCAATTAGCGCTTAGTTTGACGAGGGAGATGTCCGCGATAGAGGATGCGACGATGTTGGTCAAAGATTCGGCGATTGCCATTCGCGCTGAAGCGGCAGGGCTAATGAGGGCAATGGGTGTTCTCTCACCCATGGCCATGGCTTCTCCAGCGAGAGTATCAAACCCGAAGGAAGAACGGGTGACAGCAACATCAGCGACAGGAACTTGCCAAGGGCCCACCATCTGATCGCGCGTCACCAGGCCAGTGATAGACCTATCTCCGATCGTGATTAAGAAAGACTTAGAGCCGACGGATGGAAGGCGAAGTATGCGGTCAATGGCGGCTGCAATAGGGTCCGTGACACTAGGGAGATATGTAGATAGAGACTTGTCGAAGTTGTTGAATGCAACCTTTCGTCTATTGTCCCTTCGAGACATACGGGGAGGCTTGCCAAAGAGGGTGGACATTTTCAGATTGATAATGTCCCGCTGAAGGAGGCGATCCGTAACAATTAACACTTCCTCCTCTGTAGCATGACCAACGATGGAGAATGGACACCGTTCTCGTCTTGCAATTACCTCAAAATCATCAGTTCTCTCCGCAGAGACGGCAAGTACGTATCGCTCCTGACTTTCATTGCACCAGATCTCCATTGGTGACATGGAGCTATCCGCAACGAGAACGTCTCGTATCTCAAACGTCGCTCCTAGTCCGGAGTCGTGTACCAATTCAGGCAAGGCGTTCGAGAGTCCACCAGCCCCGACGTCGTGGATGCTTTGGACCGGATTCCCATCTCCAAGCCCTATGCAAGCATCAATAACCTGTTGGCATCGTCTCTGCATCTCTGCATTGTCTCGCTGTACAGAAGCGAAATCAAGCGCCGCAGAGCCAGCGCCGGAGACCTGGCTAGACGCAGCACCACCTCCTAGGCCGATCAACATTCCAGGACCACCCAACACAATGATTTTCGCGCCAGGCTCAATAACCAATTTCTTCGCGAAACCGGTAAGCACGTTTCCGTAACCCCCAGCGATCATGATAGGCTTGTGATATCCCCTGATCTCCTTGGCCCCATCCTGCGAAGCGGGCACAGACTCCGAGAACGTGCGGAAATACCCGGAAAGGGCCGGACGCCCAAACTCGTTGTTAAATGCACTCGCTCCAAGTGGACCATCGATCATAATTTCGAGGGACGACGCGATGTGGGAGGGCCGACCAAAGTCAGATTCCCATGGCTGCTCGTACCCAGGGATACGTAGGTCGGACACGGTGAAGCCAGCCAAGCCAGCTTTGGGCTTGGATCCTCGACCAACAGAGCCTTCATCGCGGATTTCCCCCCCAGAGCCTGTTGCTGCTCCCGGGTATGGAGAGACTGCTGTAGGATGATTGTGGGTCTCGACTTTGACAAGAATATGGTTTGGCTCGAATTTTTGCGAGGTGTAGACCCGTTTGTCATTGGTTCCATGAGCCCAGAGACCAAAAATAGGTATGGTTGAACCCTCCAAAACAGCGGCATTATCGGAGTAGGCAGAGATAGCTTTGTTGACGCACTTTGCTTCGGTATTCTTGATCATCTGGAAGAGTGATTTATCGCGGGGGATACCGTCAATGGTCCAGGACGCATTGAAAACCTTGTGCCTACAGTGCTCTGAGTTAACCTGTGCAAACATGAAGAGTTCTGCATCGGTAGGGTTGCGGTTTATCGGAGAAACTCCAAAAACGAAAGCATCGATTAAATAGTCGATTTCGTCGGGTGCTAGAGCAAGGCCCAATGTCTTGTTTGCCGTAGAGAGACGTTCTCTAGCAGCGGCAACATCTACTCCCCCACCTACTTGGCTTGCCAACTCGACTGTCCGCAAAGGACTGGGACTTTGTTGCTTAAATATCAAGTCCTCGTGGGGTAGAGAGAGATGAATGGTTTGCGTCATGCGGTCATGGATTAGGTGCGAAATTTGGGAAATCACTGTACTGTCCAGCGAACTGCTCTGTTTCAGATGAAAAGCATACGCGATGCCCCGCTCGACTCTTTCGACAAGTTCCCCCAGATTGCATATGGATGCGATATCAGTTGCTTTACTGCTCCAAGGAGATATGGTGCCGGCTCTCGGGATAACGTATCCAATGCATCGACCACTTCGGAGTATGTCGGCCGTGTCTGGTAGATGAACATTATCACCATAGTCAAGGAGGGCAGCGAGCGACTGCCGGTGAGGCGATTGGCTTTTGTGAAGCTCCCGCTCAAGCGTCTGTGTTCTACACTTGACGAAATGAATGAAGACGGCATCTACAGATTGGACGTCGCCATTTATGATCTGGATATCCTGCAGAAGGGTCTGACGCTTCGTTTCTGTGAGTGCGGATGACCCAGGCAGAACGAGCATGACTATCTACGAAATAGAAAGCGATGAAGCGGTGGTACTGCTGGAGTATTGACGGGATACTCACCGGGCAGTCTCGTGTGGACTGGTTTAAAGATCATAGCGAGCGAATTAACCGAATTTATCTCGTGAAACGCGTGACAGACGCGTTGTCACGCTCTTGAACTTTATTAATTATCATGTCTACCACCACCCCTTCGCGTCGTTCGAAGCGCTACCAGCAACTGGTCACCCCCGTTCATCCGAGCGCATGGGCCGACAAATACACCTCCTGGTCATCTGAACCATTCCATGTCAGGCCATCCATCCCACAGGACTATGAGGCCCTGGCAGAGGATGATAACTGGAAGCCAACGTCTGACATGCAGACCATGTTTTACCGCTCATTTACCCGCACGAAGTCGTCTATTCCACTATCCATCAGAGGAAAATTACACCCCCCAACATCAGAGGCGAGTATTCAAGAGGAGATATTCAGTGTCGGAGACACGGTGTGTGTCTCCACAGGCACTGCCAAGTATCATAGCGTCGGGGTCATTGTCTCCATGTGGGAGTTGAAGACGAACGAGTCGGAGGGGATAAAAGCTAACACGTTCATCCGGTTGCATTGGTTCCAACGGCCAATAGAACTTCCTCGAATACGTCCGCGAAGGGAACACACAGAGGTGAGTTCTATCGGTCAACACCTTTATCTCATTTCAAACCGGTTTGAAGAATGAAGTGTATTTCACGCTTGACACGGAAGCAATCTTGCCACCCACCAATATTGTTTGCCACTGCACCGTGACCGACCAGCCGCCGGAGAGCATGCCTCAAGTCGCCTCTTCGAAGCGTTTGCACCCACTTAATTCACGACAGAACGATACAATGCAGTTTTACTGTCGCTTCGCCCTTGACTCCAGAAAGGGGTTTTACTACAATTTTACTTGGAGTCATCATAAAGCGCATGCGCTGGAGGAGGAAGACGAAGATCAGACTAGTGGAATGCCTTGGAATGTTCCCGTAGAATCCCCGGGACAGAAGACTAACCAAGCTCAGAAACGCCGAAGACTAAGGACGATCGTAGAGACGGACGAGTCGCTGGCGCTGGAAACGGGTACCGATTATGAATACCAAGAACTTTTGGAAGATGAAGCAGAAGAATTCCCTTCTAGAGCCGGTGGAGATTTCGACTCTGAGCCCGACGATCACAGTGAAGAACCAGAAGACAGTCTCCCAAAAACTCCATCTCGGAAACGCAAACGCAATGTCAGCACTCCATCCAAGTCTACACCTCGAAAGTCTCGCTCAAACAAGGTGTTTGCACCAACACCACATTCCAAAGCGGCTATCCGGAAGAGAAATAATCGCAGAGGAGCAGTCGTGCCCATTGTGCCCCCAGACCTGACACGTGAATATTATAAGCAGCTGCAGAAATTGCCCCAAGACGCGTGGTTGAGAGCCATGCATGTTCTTCATGTAGCCGCGCGCCCAGACACTCTACCCTGCCGAGAAGAAGAGTACAAGCGTGTTTTGCGTACAGTGGAGGAACTCCTCGAGGAAGGTAGTGGTGGATGTGTCTGTGAGTATTCAAACGCGCGCACTCGGGGTTTTCATTGTTGGCTTCCAGATATTTCAGGAGTCCCCGGAACTGGGAAAACTGCTACCGTACATGCTGTGGTACGCGAGTTGAAGCGCATGGCAGAGACCGGGGTGCGTCTCTAGCCCCCTGCGAGTAGCTGATGCTTATATGCCATTATGCAGGAAACTATCCCGTTTACATACGTCGAAATAAATGGGCTCAGAATTCCTGAACCATCGGCCGCTTACAACCTCCTTTGGGAAACAGTGTCTGGTCACGATGTCTCTAAAGATGGTCATCTCAAAACAAGTTCAAAAGAGTCTCTAAAGAGACTTAGCAGTCACTTCAGTGCAGGCGTTCGAGCTGGCCCAGGTGATCATGCATGGTTCGTAGTGAACTTCGGTTGAGGATGTTGATAACTAATAGTCCATTTGATCTGGCAGTGTTGTGTTGATGGATGAACTGGACCAGCTGGTCACGACAAAACAGGACGTCGTCTATAACTTTTTCAATTGGCCAACATTAGCTGGATCAAAGCTCGTGGTGATCGCAGTCGCAAATACGATGGACCTCCCGGAAAGGGTTATGAGCGGGCGCGTCCGCAGTCGACTGGGTGAGATACAGTAATAACTATCTTCCGACATGGCTTAACCTAGTGCATAGGTATGACCCGAATCAATTTTCAGCCATACACAACCCCCCAACTCCAGGAAATTGTACACGCGCGTCTTCTCGCTGCGAAAGAAAACCTCCCATCACAACACCAACATGATGTCATTACCGCTGATGGCGTCAAGTTTGCTTCCATGAAAGTGTCCTCTATTTCTGGGGATGCCCGCCGCGTTTTGGACATCTGTAGGCGTGCGGTCGAACTCGTACATCCAAAAGGAACGGCGGCAGGTATGGAAGATGTCAAGGAAGTCATCAAGGTGATGCAGAACAGTCCAACAGCTGCATTTCTGAAGGAATTGAGTCTACATGAGAGAATCATGCTTGCTGCGCTGGTAAAGTGTATGAAAAGGGAAGGTGTGGAAGAAATCAAATGGGGAGAGGTGCGTGTCTTGGTTATGTTAGTTCCTAGCGTGACCTTTGTGGCGTTCGGCAGATTGAGCGTCAACACCTAATTTATGTGGAGGCTCTCGGAGACGGGGTATCCACTCGGGCACCCTCGCTTGGGGAACTTACCTTCGTCTTGGACTCCCTCCTTGCATCGCGGGCGATACTCATGGAGGATGGATTTACCGCCGCACGAAAACCAGTAGGCGAGCGGAAGGTTATCCTGAATTTGGAACAGGCCGAGGTAGAGAGAGTTCTCGGAGATGTTGGTGGAACTCTGTGGAGGAACGCGCTTGGTGCAAACGCATAGGTTCATCCCTCACGTTCAAGGTCCTTCCCTGTAACCTTCAGACACGACGGTGTTTCTTCGGTTGCTACCCGCTAGAAGACATGACGCAAAACTATCGGACGGTAGCAATTGTCGGTTATTAAGAAGACCTTTTATCAGGTTCACAGAAGTCAGCAGTAGGCCGCCATCCAACGGACACGCAGTTACGACGACTCTCAGTGTCACATTGATTTAAGCTTATTGTGTTGCGCCACAGCACCATGGCCGTGGAGCCACCTGATGATATGTGCATGTGGGGTCGCTACTTTGTCCTTGGGAGCTCTTAATGAAACACATTCTCATGAGCGGTGCGGCAAAACCTTTTTGCGGCGTTCAGTTCACTACTCCTCCCTCCCGAACACCACCGTCGTCATGGGCAAGTTCACAATCTGCTCCTTTCTTCGCGAGCGATGGACGACAATACCTGTTCCTAATGCCGATATCGGTAACAAGTCGATAGTCATTACCGGGGCAAATGTCGGTCTCGGCTTTGAAGCGGCCGTTCATCTTGCAAACCTTAAACCAAAGCGACTTATTCTCACCACCCGTGACGAGGGCAGGACCAACCAGACCATCCATGGTATACGGAGTGTTTGTTGACAGAGGCTATTGATCACCCACCCTTTACTACTACAGATCTCGAACAACGATCCGTATTCGAGGACGTCGAAGCATGGCCGCTAGAGTTGGGCTCTTTTGACTCTGTTCGCAAGTTTGTTGACAGGGTTGAGTTGGAGCGTGTTCCAGTGAATGCTTTTATTGCGAATGCAGCCATATCGACGACGGCCTATACGAAGACGCAAGATGGGTGGGAGACCACGTTTGTACCAAGTCCACATGTCGCACAGTGTTCACTTGCTGATTCTTCTCCGTTCACTCTTTAGGCTGCAAGTAAACTATCTATCAATGGCGCTGCTTAGCATTCTAATGCTTCCCCATCTCATGGAATCGACGACACCAACTGATGCCTCGAGACTTGTCATCGTTTCGAGCGAAGGGCATTTCCTGGCAGGTAAACTCAAAGGTGCCCCTAGATGGCACAGTATCCTCGCGAGATTGAACGACGAAGAGTATTGCACGGCCTCGTGAGCACCTAGTCGTACACGCACAACCTGGCCTTCCTTGACCTGCTCGCTAGTGTCATGAAGAAGCGATACTATATCTCGAAACGTGAGTGGAACCTCGGACGGTATCGTATCGTTAACCTTGTTCATAAACGAATGACAAGTGCTGGGGGTCATGTTTGTCCGTGAGCTCGCTTCTCGGTTACCCAACCCCACACCTATTTCTGTATCGGCGATCCACCCAGGGTTCTGCCATTCTCGCCTTACGCGCTCTATGGAGAATAATCTGGTTAGCAGGGTTGTCATACGTGTGGTGAAAGGGTTGTTTGCGCGCTCCACCGAGGTGGGGAGTCGCACCCTTGTGCATGCTGCTATAGAACCTGGCGAGAGATCAAGGCATGGACGATATGTGTCGTCTTGTGAGGTGACTGAGGAGAGTGACTATGTTTTGAGTGAGGAGGGAAAGCAGATTTCAAGGCGTTTGTGGGTAGGTCGATCCTTTGTTCATTCACGTAACATGAGCTAACGCGGATTGCTTGTGCTCATTCAAAGACCGAGACCATCGAAATTCTGGCAAGAGTTGATCCGAGAGTAAACCGGGTCATCTCAGAACATCTGTTGGCTCGCTGAATCTGCAGCATGTCTACTTTCAGGAGAGGATTTATCCATTATTATTGCACAGCACACTATGACGAGAATAGACTTGAAAGTGGCAACGATCATGGCGTTATGCAACCTATACCCGACTTTAGTACGTAGCACTCCGCCTGGTGATCAAGAGATCATATCCTGAACACACGCTCATTCATATTGACATCTCGCAAGACGTTCAGAAACTCAAGTACTCATGGTGAGCTACGAAGGAGTATGCAAGCAGTACATTCGGCAGAACAATGAACGTTCCTATCCACTAAGGATACAATTATGTCGATTGTGAGGATGGATGTGAATGTATAACTGTAGTACATAATTAGTGAACACACCTAATATTGGTGTTGTTGGTGAGGTAGGAGAGTTGCTCCAATGTATAGAATGCGAGATCATAATGCATCATTAAACAAGGGTTAGAAGGCAAAGTCTGCAAAAGGATTCATAGTTCCTTTTGGCTTTGTGGGGCCAGCCACGCGTGCCTCTTCATCAAAAGGGGTGGCAAACGGATCAACCGGTTCACCTGGAGATTGGACATGCATGTTCGTAAGAAGTCGTGACGTTGATCTGGTGGATTCATGCCGACTGACGGGGCCTCTCAATGGCTGTATGACCCGCTTGGGGCCCATAGACGGAAGCTTATGTGCCCCGTGCGAAGTGGGGGTAGCAAAGCGAGAAATGTCTGTAGAATGGTCCGCTAAGACAGATCTCAGAGACACTGGACGGCCCTCAAATGCGTTGTGCAGTGGAATCGTCAAAGGTCCATGGTCAGGAGAAGTCGAATCAATGTCTGTGGGTGGGGGCGGAGGAATAGTCAGAGGTACAGCTTTCTTTGGGGGAATGTTTTTCATCCAAGGAAGTTGGGGAGGGACTGGCGAAACCGGCTGGTCCTCACGCACGGGAGAAGGCATGGTGTCAATTTTTGGGAAGTCCTTTGGGGTGGCCGCTGAAGCTTGATCAACTGAGATTGTCAACTGTGGACGAGGAGTACGGGAACCTAAGACGGTCCGCCCATCGACCATAACCTCCGAGACGGGCTGAACAGTCTCCGTCGAGAACCATCTAGTTAATGGCTTGAACCAAGCAGACTTTGGTTTGTTGTCTGAACGAACACCATCAGCAGGCGCTAACGCCTCTCCATCACTCTTCTTCTTGCCAAGATTCATGAGTTTCATTGGATGGCCGACATGTCGAAGACCTGCTTTCTCGGGATCATGTTTGTTCAGGCCATCGCGAAAGAAACTGTCCCAACTCTTCTCAAAGGTAGGCTCCAGCGACTCAAGGGGATGGCTGGGTGGGGGCTGGTTTTGGCGACGGAAAAGATTGATGCTGAAGGGCGAGCGAGTGGGTTCGGGAAGAGGTGTAAACGAGCCCACCGGAGGATCTAGCAGGATCTGACCCTTCTCGGTATCCCTCGCACGGGACACGGATACCCCGTCCCCAAACGGTATGGTAAACCCTTCGAGGCCGTCCCGTTGCTCTTTCTGCCATCTCCGTTTCTTGTACGCATCTACCCAGTTCCTGACATAGGAATGCCAAAACACGATGATGAGACCCATCAGGACGACTACTCCCCATAAGCCCATAAAGACACTAAACATAAGCCGTTCCTTCTTCAACGAGTTGACATACGTGGCCACCAATCTGCCAACGAGACCTTGAGAGTTGCCCGAGGTACCCCCAATCGCAGCAGTAGCAATAGGCTGCGTGATTTCGTTGACGCTAGTAGGTGAGAGGACAAGGATGGTCTCGTTGACCTGCGGAAGGTCGACATCCAAATTTTGGTTCAGAAAAGTGAGCGCATGTTCGATAGCGTCCACTTTAGAGCCAATCAAACACTTGATGAAATCCTGCGCTGGCGTTTCGAGAATCGTTCCATTGAAAACCGTGCCCACTAGATTCTGAACATCGGTATAGAAATTGTTGAGAGTGCTATTGAGCGTTGTAGTGGTACCATTCACCCAGCCAAAGAGGCCGTTATTGATCGTATATTGAACAGTCTCGACTCTAGAGTTGATTCCATTGGCATACGCTGAAGACTGGTTATACATGCTGTTATTCATCTGCGTTGCAATTGTATTCGAAAGGTCTTGCACGCTTGCGGCAGTTTGAGCAGTATATTGGGCTTCAAGTGGGCCAATCGCGATGAGTTGAAGTTGAACGGAAAGCAATCCAAAAAAACCGATGAGAAAACAAGCAAGCGCAGGAGGGTGAAAAATATAGTGCAGGAACCACCGAAGGTGGATGTGTTGCGAGGGAGTAAAGTGTAGCTGGGAGGCAAGCGTATATGCGATCCGAGTAAGTAACGGATGTTGCGCGTCACATTGAAGCATGAGGAGATTGTGATTGGTGAGCGTCACGGAAGGAGTACCATCGGAAGAAGCGATGTGACGAGTCGTCGGATCGGACATCCAGGCCTCTCGAGTAAACCGTAGATGGCGCATAAGACAACCCCATTTGTACCACTCAAAAATAGAATGACCAGCGAGGAGCAATATGAGGACGGCGATCAAAATCATTGTGCCGATGTTCGTGAGCCGGAGGAGGTCGTAACCGAGATTATCAATAGAGGATGTATCAAAGTCGTTGCAGAAAGACACGGCGTTTTCTTCTGGGATGGGAAGCAACGCGGGATCGAAGGCAAGATTGAGCAACGTGTTATTAATGTCAGCTTTGACAGCCTCAAAAGGCATATCCACCCTGGAATGCGTAAGAAAAGCCTCGCCAAAGAGAAAGGGAAGGAACCTACAGATCTTGGATGGTATCCTTGATAGACGACACAGTGGGTAACGAGTCGTTGAGTTTGGTCAACGCTGTCTCAAAATCGGTGGGGATGGTTATGCCAGAAAGTGCATCAAGACTTGAGACATTGAATTGCGGCGCTTGGATCTTCCCAAAGGGATTGACCGAGTTAATAGAATTCACGGCACTTTGGATAGCGGAGTTGAGAGAAGTAGCATCATTCTTGAGACCCGATACAATGCTATTCAGTGAACTTTGCAAAAAAGAAGTGATCTAGGGATATTTGTGAGAGACTCAAATTGGTGGGGTAGAATGCACACCTCTTGGACTGCGCTGATAAGAAGATTTAATCCACCAACCACAACGAGCTCGAGGAAGCAGAGGAAAGTCGAACGGTAGATATCGATGAGGAAGTTAATAATCGCCTCCATGCATGTCAACGCCAGGATGAGAGCTTCGCGAGCGCCATTCATGGACCCATTGACTGCGTCCGCAAACTGCTTGTTGGTTGCAATGGCCAAGTAACGTGGCATGCTGGCAGAGGCGGTCGCGGCCCGTTCGGCAGCGAGACAAGCTGCAAGGAGATCATCTTTTGCATTCGCCACCGATGCTTGTGCCTCCTCTGAAGAAACCTGTAATCTGAAGATGACGAACAACAAGGAGATGATAGGATAGGCCAGCCATGAAAGAGAGAGAATGTGGGGAAGTTGGAGGTAAGGTTTGAGCGATGTGGAAGAGATCCGCAAGTTCGTGCTGGGTTCGTAACGTGGAGGAGATACGGACGAAAACATCAGGTCGGCCTGCGACGTCAAGAGAAAGAAAGAGAGAGAGAGAAAGGTAAGGACGCAGTGGCCAATTAAGAGGCGAAAGGACCGACCCATCCTTGCCTTTGTACTCTTCAACGTTTGCCGTCCTCATTGTTCTTGTGAGGACAATAACACATTCCATTTTGGGATTACTCGTTTCTAAGATCACGTGCTTTACCAGTACCAAGAAGAGAAGTCTTTTTTTTAAAATCCCGTTTATAGTCATGTTGGGGACAACAGCCCTATGTAGACTTTGCATAGGGATTATAGGCCAGCCATTAATCTATGTGTCTGTGTAGCCCCCAAATCAGTAGCTATCTAATTCCTTTTTGTTTCAGGACAGCAATGCTCCACTGGCACCCCGGAATGTCCATGAAACCCCTATGCCACAACCCAACACCCCTCCACAAGCTCATAACCCTCCTTGTGCATGAGTCAGCCTAGACAGTCATCCAAATTGGGTCATACAGCCATGATCATCCCTTTCACTTGTACTCCAGGTCCGGCCCTTCTCACTCCAGTCCATGGCCTTCCCATGCCCGTTCCTGGATCCATATTCCCAAGCTCCCAGCACGTTGCTCACCGTCCCTAGGGGTAGATAGCCTAAGAGAGTGAATAGTCTTGCTTTGGTTGGTTATGTAAGCGATCTTCCCCATCGGGAGTGTTTCAAGTGAGTGTCCCACTGAAGGGAGCGGTTGAAGAACCCTGATAAGCCTTCAGACAACGCCTGGGAATACTGGGGGGCCAAGGTATAAGGGGGTGAGCCCAGTGATCTGCAGATAGTCCTATACAGGTGTGTGCCTTTTGGGGCCAGCTAGGCCGAGGCATAGTTTTCATAATCATGGTTACGCATGCTTGCCATAAATGGCTACCTGCCTGCTGCATCGGGGCTAGGTATTGGTCCCAACGGCATGAATGCCTCCCACTATACCAAATACACCCTAAACCCATTTCTAGGGTATGGTGCTCGCCTTCCACCCATGACATAAGCCAGGGGTCCACTGGTGCCAGGGGAGTGTCATCATCGCCACCCATGCATTCGTCAGTGGTAGTAGAAAGGCACTCTCAACTGCGGGAATTGGCCCGAGTGTTTGGGTCCATCAGGTGCCTTGTTAGGCATTCCCATATGCAGTGAAAGTGGCAGGGGGTCAGGGATTTGAACCCTGTAGCTCAAGAGAGCTACCAAGAGGTGGGTGCTACCGCTACACCACCACCCCCAAGAGAAGTCTTAATAGTACTGATTGCAGTGATGGTCTAGTAGTAGTACATGCCAACGAGATGTTATCAAAGGTACTTTGACTTTGCTTGCCAATGATGTAATTTACGAATGCATTGCTCCCAAGACTCTTATTACTAAAGCGTGTTGGCAGGGCGCTGTCGTACTTCTCTAGTAGTACTATAAAGGCTACATGGAACATGAGGTTCGTGACTACAGCCAAACTTTTTTTTTCCAGATGTACTACTACCAGAACGTGACACGGGACATGTTTGCAGCATTTTGCGGTACATTCCTTGTGCTGCTTATTCCAGCACTGTACATTGGCAATAGGTCCTTGAAGCACCGGAGTAACACTCTCCTCCCTCCAGGACCCAAGCGCCTTCCTTTGTTGGGGGCAGCGTTGAGCATTGATCCTTCTAAACCATGGTACACTTACTTTCAATGGCGTAAAACATTCGGTGCGTCTCTTGTCATGTCCTGTCTCGCTACCCTAATGGATCAGCTCAGGTGACCTTGTCTATTCACCTGTTTTCAATATGGATATATTCGTTGTAAACTCTGCAAAGGTAGCTGGTGACCTGGTTGAACGTCGGTCAAACATATACTCGGATCGCCCCAAATTCCCGACAGCAGAACCGTATATCGATTTTCATCGCTTTCGTTCACGTTCTCATCCACTGTTTAGGTATGGGATAGCGGATGGTACTCTCCTCATGCCCTATGGTGAAACATGGCGTCTTCATCGTCGCATTTACCACCAAGCTATGAATGCAGAGGCTGCTATGAGCTATCGACCGATGCAGTGTACAAAGGCTCGCCAGTTGATCGTCAACCTTGCCGAGGATCCGCAACATTTCTCTGGGCATTTTCACACGTTTGTTCCATTTAAACAATTTGTGAGTTTATTGCTGAGGTGCCATGCGGTCTAGTTATGCGACGTCGATCGTCATGTCAATTGTGTATGGATACGACACCCAACCGACAAACGACCCCTACGTTGACTATGCCGAGCAGGGTACGAAAGCAATTGCAAAGGCCGTAGATCCAAAGAGAGCCGCCCTTCTCGGATTGTTTCCATTTCGTATGTCTCGTCGCACAGGCGATTCTCTATCTAACTTCCCTTTGAGTCCTCGGACTGCCTACATGGATACCTGGTTCGTTTAAAGCAGAAGCTGCAGTGGCAAAGAAGTATGCAGCTGGCTTTCGCACCCATCTTTTTGGGATGGCACTGGATCTAATCGTGCGTGTCCCCTACTATCTTCCACACAGGTCTGTTGAAACCTCGCAAGGCATCTGGAAAGGGTACACCTTCAATGATTAGCGATGCGGTCGAGAAGAACGAAAGAAATGGAAACCTACCAGAAGTAACCCTTGCCATCAGGAACACTTCTTCAGTTGCATATGGTGGTAAGCATCTCTGGGGGTATACTACGTATGCTGGCTTATACACCAATGCAGCTGGGTCCGACACTGTGAGGCCTTGTAAATGCTACGTGCGAGAGAGCTAATATGTGGTATATAGACGTCAGCTAGCTTGGACGTATTTGTTCTTGCCATGGTCCTATATCCTAAAGTTCAACAGCGAGCACAAAATGAGATGGCTGCCGTAGTTGGCCGTGACCGACTTCCGGATTTCAGCGACAGAGCCTCTTTGCCTTACGTTGAGGCCGTTCTGCGAGAAACTCTAAGGTGGCATACTGTTGTTCCATTGGGTGAGTTGCGCCACGTCCGTTTCTCACATGCTGACATCTCCACTCCCCAAGGATTACCCCATGCAACTACAACTGAGGATGAGTATGAAGGATTACACATCCCGAAAGGTCTGTTCTGAAGCGTAATTGAACCACGTCTCTACTGCTGTTGCTAATCTGATACAGGGGCTACGATCTTGGTTAACGTCTGGTGGGCTAAAATTTACATGTGTATGGTCGAACTTCTGACCACCCTCGCAGGGGTCTTGCTCACGACGAGGAAATATATCCACAGCCTTTTGAATTCAATCCAGAACGATTCTTTGACCAGAATGGTACATTAAATAAAGACGAGTGTCCGTTTGCCTTCGGCTTCGGACGAAGGTAGGGAAGGACTTATTGCAATGGGCATGTCATGACAACCCTCTAGGATCTGCCCTGGACGCTATGTTGCCGATGCCTCGATGTGGATCGCTTTTGTGTCAATGCTTGCTACTTTCGATTTCCTGAAGGCACGGGACGACCATGGGAATGAGATCGATTTCCCGCCCCAGTTTACCCGTGGGGCAACTTCGTGAGTATATGTCCTTCCACCACTCAACCTTGATCCGTGATGCAACTGCCAACAGACGACCCACACCATTCCCGTGCCGAGTTGTCCCCAGGATGGCTCTAGATACGATCAAAGAACTAGCTGTGCCCCCTTGAGGTCCTCTCGCTGTTTGGCACTGCACGGGGTTTTAGCTCTAACACTTGTATCATTTGCGACTGTCTATGAAACAAGGATTGATGAAAATATGATGTTCTCGGTAGCTGGAACAGTGATACCTACTGATATAACTCACCTGTCGGCTTCTTGAATATCGGGTTCGGTTGGTTTGCTGTGCTTCTGAATCACCACTTGGGGATGGTCCGATTCGATCGGACACACGGCGTATATAAACATCACAGTTTCGTCAACTGGAGCTATCACTGCCATGGACAGTGTACAGTCGAAATTCAAAAAGACGTCCAGAAACTTTGTGTACCACTATCTTTTCTCTCAGGCGCTCCCCGAAAAGCCTACCCTCCTCTTTGTCCATGGATTCCCATCAACATCGCGCGAGTGGTACCAGCAGATTAACCATTTCCAGCAAAAGGGATATGGATTGGTCGTTCCTGACCTGCTCGGATATGGACGAACGGAACCAAAGTCCACCAATCTTGCCGATTTTCTGCGCAGTGCCATCGCACAGGACTTGTTGGACATTCTCGATGGGGAAGGTATCCAGGATGTGATCGCGATCGGACATGACTGGTATCTTGGTTTCTCTTCGTCCTGGGTGACTACTAATTCAAACTCGAAACAGGGGCTCAAGCATTGTCAGTGCGCTGTCTGTGGAGCACTCGGATAGGTTCCTCGGCTTCGCGTTCGTCGCGGTCCCTTATCATCCTTCTTTTGTCTTCCCACCCCTCAACGTCGCTCTTGAGTTTCAAAAGCAAACGTATGGACGCCCACTGATGGGTTACTGGACGCTCCTCCTCCGGGAGGACGCTGCTAGTCTGATTGAAGAGAACGTAAGGTTTCCAGTAGAATTTCTTCTTCAAGTACTCACCTGTGTTGAATAATAAGATTGATGCATTTCTCGATGTAGTTTTCGTTGCCGACCCCGAATTATGGAAGACGTATATGAACCCGCCTGGTGAATTCGAGGCGTTTATCACGCAGAAAAAGAGGCTTCCAAGAGGATCCTACCTGACAACTGAGGTACATTTCCGCATCATTGTCTCGAAGGAGGCTGAGGCTTGCCTCGATCAAGCATTATGAGCATATCAAGACATCACTCCTCCAAGGAGGGCTAGATAGCCCTCTCTGTTGGTATAGGAGCGCATTGCAGGACGTCGATAGTGGTGCCACACCAAGTATGTAGTATTGACCGTCTATCTTTCAGCGCTAATACATGACAGGAATCGGCGTAGAATTGGGATCCGAAGAGGAAACCGCGATCAAAAAGCCAGCCTTCATGGGTGTAGCGAATTACGATTACGTCGGTATTAGGGAATATGCGATCTCAGAGATTAAGAAGTATGCGCAAGGTGGTCTGACGATTGTGGAGTTTGATACGGGACATTGGCTACACCTGGAGAAACCGCAAAAGTTCAACGATGGGCTTGAGCAATGGTTGACGAGTACATTCAAATTGTGATAAAAACACAATGGACTGCCATGTATGCGATATACATTTCTTTTGCCTCAACCATCGACTGCATTCAACTGAATTGGTCAGGTAGCCAATGGAAACGACTCAAGCTATTGAAACAACTGTAGGGTCAACATACGCCCAGATAACATTTACCCAATAGATGAAAACACATCTAGTACCTGTGCGTCCCAATTATACAGGGGCAAAACAACGCATGGTGGTATACAGTTCGGACAGATAATGATCAGATGGGGGAAATTACGACCTGACAGCCGGTCAGCGTTTATTCATCGACATAAGGTCCAGGTAGGTTAGGCAACGGAAGGAAACACGCACATTTTATATTCTACTTTCGTGGATTCTCCGCTTGCACTATAGTCTATGGTGATGTCCAGATCCCGATTGTTTCGTGCGTTCGGAGAACACGAGAGCGTGCCATTTATTTTTTCGCCCTCGGAAATCGTAATCGTGGAGGGTGTGTAGAACACAGTTTGTCTGGACACAGTTCGTCAGTGCCACATCCGAAGGGACAGCACGACAAACACTACATACGAAAGGGGAAGACACTCACTTCCAATGTGTATATTGTGCATGGGGACCTGTTGAGAACTGGATCTTCTTATGTGTACAGTCGAATGTTATGTCGAACCAAGCGAGAAATGCGTGAATATCTGGATATAACTGGTTTAAGGGAGAAGTTTTGAACAAATGAATGATGTGATATACAGTCATTCCGAGTTGCAGTGAGCGTAAACGGTGTGTTAAAGGCCAGATCTTCTTTTCTGGCGGTGAGTAAATTAATGTGCTACTGATCATCAGTATCGTCAGCGCCTGCCAAGATATCGCCAACCTTCAGCATGCATGGGTCAGTGACCACTGACTTAAGTTCGACAGTGTCGACCAGAGGCTCGCGTAGTGCGATGTCTTTGATGCAGGAATAGTCAAACCCATAGACATTGTCCCAAACTAGCACGAACGATTAAACTAGGGCAGGCAGTATTAAAACAGCATCTTACAGTTAATCTTCTCTTCCTTGTAGTCCTGGTCTTCAATGGCGGCCAAATACAACCTCGCGTTGTCGGGGAACATGAATCCACCGGGTTTCAAGTACTTGTCCCGGGCTAGCAGAACAGTGTCGAGCATGGATTCGTAGAGCAGAAAGTAACCCATCCACTCGGAGATGATGATATCATACTGTGTTAAAGGCAACTCAACGTCCTCGAGTTTTCCCTTGACAAGGGTAATGACTAGTCGGATTGACTTGGGTAACACGCAAGCATTTCAGCAGAAGACACGCACTGTCCTTGAAACCATTAACCTCGATTATTTTTTGCGCCTGATCGATGATGTTTGACATGTCGATCTGAGTTGAACATCGATCAAGTGGTTCTACAAAAACATCGGAGAAGTTGCTTACGCCAACAACATGCGCAGCTCCAGCTTTGGCGGCGAACATGCTGAGAATTCCTGTCCCACAACCAACATCGAGAACAGTCTTTCCTTTGAACAAATGCCCGTTATTCACGATCGCTGAACGATATGACCCAGTCCGGACAGTGTCCTTCAACATCTCTTCGTGAATTCCTGTTTTGATAAGGTACAGAGTATAAGATGCACAGAAAGATGTTCACTGGCAACCTCGCACCAAAATGTGCATAAGAATCGGCATAGCTAGAATAAAATAATATCAGAGTCAGTCAGACGGAACCGCGAGCATGAGCGAACTAGTCCCGGGAAGTCATAGCATCTGGTGATATGTCACTTGAAGGAGTTATTCCGTCCATTTTGCAAGTGTCCGCCTAAAGATCTCGCAGGAGAAAGGCAGAAAAAAAAAACAGATTTGGGTTGCTCAACCAGTCTTGTCCCCAAAAAAGAAGATAACGCAAACATGCACAAATATGACACGTGACCTTCTGCTCGCTTGCTTCGCCCGCAGCCTTCCCCGAGGTACTTAAACTTGGAGCATTGGAGGTCTACCTCAGATGATCATCAACTCTGGCAATATGGTGCGTGATTAACAGCCCTTGTTCTGTCATTACCCTGAAGGTATCTTCAAGGTCCAGTACGTCGACAATCCGCCCGCTTATGAATACGTTGCGGCACAAGGGTCAAATGACAGTACGCGAAGCATCGTTTCTTGCCGAACATACACTGACGAGCGACCAGATATCCAACAACCCGGGCCAGCTGACAAGCAGCCCAAGCCCCCAGCACGACAAGGTCCTTCATCTCCGCCTGTCGTAACACTCCACGTTGCGCCAGTTCCTGTCATGCCCCAACCGAGAGTCTACCACTATCACAATCCTGGTACTGGGGAGCACTTGGCATCTCTCTTACCACCTGATCATCCTGAGATGATCTGTCTGCAGCAGGGAGGTCACATCCCACGATCCAAGTTTGGCTTCCTCGGTAAGTATTTCTCTACGGAGCTAGCATCCTCTCACTTGTCCTGTTTCAGGTATTTTGGCAGCTATAGTGTGGTTCCCGCTTGGCATTGGCCTCTGCCTTCTCGATCGCCGAGTGAAATGCGAACGTTGCGGCACTGTTATAGATGACGGCATATGTGGTTGAGCATCATTGGCCTGTAGTGTTTGCCCCGCCTCGTTGTACGCCCACTTTTGGTTCTTGATATAACACACTTATGCCCTTGTATTTATATAACACATGAATTCATGTTTTCGTTCACATTTCTAAATCATTTGACATATTCCGCGAGGTAACGCCACCTGCATTCGCTTGTCTTCGTGACTTGTTGACATCGTCTGACAGTAGTTTGTAGGACCACACGCGGTGACACGTCAAGCCCACAGGTACAACACAGGTTTGCGTCTCTTTCATTATATGTTGTATTTTGTTTTGGTTTCAGACATATGGACGTGCAAGTCTACGCGACATCGCTTACGCTACTTCAAACCGGTGGCATTAATTTTTCGGTGTATAAGATTACCGTGGTGTTCACTATCTTAATAATGAACAAATCCAGCCCTGCGGCCATGGATTCTCAGCTTACCTTGGTTGACTCCTGTGGTCCCATTCCTCCAGGAGAAAACATCGTTCTCCTATTCGACAGGGATGACATGATGGACACGGTATTACACATTCCCGGAGACAATCTACCAAGTTACACGGTCAACACCATACACAACACGACCACGGTTTACTCGGGAGGGTGCTTGATCGCGACCATCAGGCGTAGGATGTTCCGGCGAGATCAAATTATATTTCCGGGTTCGCGGTCAATGAATCTGAATAGCTGGCTTAAAGCACCAACGCTATCAAATTTGTGAGTGGCCACCACGTCTGAATTGATATCAGTCTAAAAGGGTCGATAGCCCTCTTACATTTCAAGCGCTGGGCAGACAATTTGAATGGAAACAAAATGTTGCAAGACAACTTGTGGTTCGTCATCACGTATCCTCTATCACGGATAGGGCCGACATCTTATACAGCTGTACGAGTCTTGCCATCCTGACGATATTGTGGCATGGCTTTCGACAAGTCGTAGGTGGCACGGGGGGACGCGTGTCACGCATCTCACTATTAAGTCAGAGATGAGCGAGGCAAAAGATATGATCGTATTGTCTTGCATGTTGGCGGAGCACAAGCTACGGGTTATATCTATGAAGCAGGCAAAGACGGCCATGGGTATGAAATATCTGAACAATACTAGCGACGGACTGATAATAGCCACCCTGCACAGCCTTATTATATGTCATCCCAGCTTATACTTGACTGACCAGCCTCTCTAAGTTAAAAGGATCGTTCACAGCGGGACACCCCGAACAAGAAGATGCGGCGCTGCAGGCCGAGTGAAGTGGGCGCAGAGCGGTTAGATGTTACGTCTCAAGTTTGAAGTTGGCACGTTGGTTTGACACGCCCTATCCGATGACTGTCACGCCGACGCAGACCAGACGTTAGTTTTAAACCTCGAATCACCACAAACGTTTGTGATTAACATTTTCCAGAATGACGTCTTCGAACTCAAAGGCCGCATTGTCGAAACCTCGACTTTATAGCATGGAACCTAGGACACCCAAGGTTGAATTAGCCCGTGAATCTCGATTTTGCAAAACACAGCTTCGCTTCAATTACAGGTGTCACTCGAGTGCCCATTCGCGCCCCTTTATCGTGTGTCAATCTGAGACGACAACTCTTTACGCCCATTCCGCCCGGAATTTCATGTCACCGATCTCTGCGCCCATCCCGGCATGGGTTGGTTCACAACTCGCGACATGCCGCTCTCCACCATAGCGGTTGTCTCGAGCGCAAGTGAATTCAGTTTGGCGCCATCTGCGCCTAGCGCCCAAAGCGAGACAGCAAGTGTGTTAAGACCGTTGTAGTTCAAAATGCCTTGCGCTGTCCAAAGACCTAAGTTTGACCACAAGTGTGATGAAATAATGTCAGACACATACGGACTGGGAAAGAAACTTGAGGACCAATGTTGTTCACTAAATTGGAGATCGGAATCAACAGAAGCCGACGGCGAAAATGTGACGTGCGTACCATACTTTCCAAACTGGTATCCATTGACATAGAACTGAAGGCAGAGACGGAGTATGCGATGAGAACACAACAACATGGGAATTATTGCCACGGTGGTTTACCTGTGATCGGAAATAGGGATTCGTGGTAATGTTTGAAAGGACCAGTGCCATCGGGTAGTCGACGCCAGCGGGAATATCAAGGGTGAATGTTGTCCTGTGTGTACCTGCGATCAGCTGATGGGCCACATTAACGCTTAAAGTCAGACCTATAAAAATTAACGCCAGCCTGGGGAACTCCAGAGGTGGGCGAACCCTCCTGCCAATTCTCATCTGAGAATCCGGGGAGGTGCCATCCTTTTACCGTTCAACAACGAAGTGACCCACAGAATCCAACACTTACCCGATCGTTCGCCGTATAGACCACCCTCGTTGAGCGGCCCGCGAGCTGTGTCGATGTACTGCCAGATAGGTCGGGTATCAAAACGCCTAGTAGATTAACATAACAAAAACAGGAGGCTTACGTTCTCTCCTCCCAAGTTCCCAGCCACTTTCCAGACGTTGATTTCTGTGCCCGAGCCACCGACAAACGAGTAACTCAGGATTCCCCGCGGGTTTTTAAAGGAGTCACTTGCAGCCCACCAGTCTTCGTCATAACCCATATGATCCTGTAGGATCGTGATGACATATCGACTACCACTTACAAGCCCTCTTGTGTCCGTGAAGTCGAATGTTCCTTCATAGTTGGAGTGCACAGCATCTCCGACCCAAGAGCCTAAGAATGTCTGATCGAGCCATACAGAGTAGCCGAATGCGCTTCCTCCTTGCACATTGAGCGTAAACCCGATTTCGCCGCCGGTGGACGTGAAATGCCCGCGCCAAAGAATGTTGCCGGTGTGATATCCGTAATCGCCGGCGTAAAGAACAACAGGTGTGCTGGGTTGAGTGGGATTGACGGTGGTGGTGTGATTGGCCGTAGTCCACAATGTGTCAACGTAAGTCGGTTCAATTTCTGGAAGCGAGCCAGCAGTTTTCTTTGAGCATCGTTAGCGAACCCAGACGAGGGTGATTAGAAGTACTTGCCCATGTCAGGGATTCAAGGTCTGGTAGAGAGATAGAAGGTAATGTCACGGTCCTGGATGAAGTGATAGTGCCGTAACTCGTTGTCGCCAGTGTTAGTGGTTCGCCATTGAACATCACTTGGCTTGAGTATGCAGAAGGAGCAATAATCTCAAATGATGCTGTTTCGTTCATATCGCCCGTAATCTCGAGCGTACCACCGGATATTTGTACGGAGCGAATGAGGTAACCGCCTTTGATGAGGATTGGGTTGGTAGTACTGTAGTTCGCAAAAGAACCAGTGGAAGGGGGGTACATGACCCAGAACTGATATGCATTGGCACGGTCTAACGACAATTAAAATCAAAGTCACGCCTCTTTGGCAAAGGTAATCCTCACCCAAGATATATATCAAAATATTACATCCGACTTCCACAACTGTCTGGCCCGATGTCGTGTATTGAATAACAAGGGTTGTCGAATCAATTATCCCAGTCTTGATGGATTGTGTCCCTGAAACGACAGTAGCACTAGGGATGTCGATGGAGTTAAACTTGAATGCCGTTTCGTGAAGCTCCCCATCATTTCCATAGACAATAATGACATCACGGTCATCGATGGTCGCCCTGATCGAAGAGTTTCTATGAGCGTAGACAATAATACAAAAAAAATTATGTACCAGGTCATGACCTCTCCAGTAGAGTATAGCAAATGACTAGAACCAGCAATATAATCGACAACATGAATCTTTGAGTCCTTGCCATCGAGCGTGAGCCGTCCACCTAGCTGGGGAATGGTCAGAGTACCACTACTCGTCGGCAGAGCGAGTGTGTATGTTTCCACGGCATTTGAGTTTGCAACGTATTGCCTTTCAGTGACTGACAGTGAGTGTACAATTCATCACAGAGGGACAGGCGCTGGAGAAGCAGGAGAAGAGGCGTACCCACCTGACGACGTAGAATCCGGTCATTTTCCCTACGACGTCCAATACCTGGGTAGTCACCAGAGCCGAACTGCCTGTGAATGCCCCTTGATTTGAGTTCAAATTCTGGGGACGTGTTGTCAGATACGCAGGGCTGACACGGAGGAAGTTGGCTTGTAGTTTGAGCTCGTAGTACTTTTCACGGAGCGTACGATCTTCAGCGATTGCAGCCCCCTAGAATGTGTGTAAAGGGTTAAATACAAACGAACTAGCCTGAGGATGCGTACGTAGTCATAAGATGTATACACCCCAGGGTGAGCAATGCCGCCCCAATTTGTACCTCCATAAATCATGTACAGATTGAGGTATGCGGTTGACATGGAAATTTCATTCTTGTAGAAGACTTGCAAGATGTTGTAAGCACACAAGACGTATCAAATAGTGCTACCAGTTACCTCGTTCGAATTCAGGACCGGTGAGTATGGCACAGCTGTCGTAACCAATCCCACCCCTGTACACAGCAGGTGAGGTGGTTTGTAGATTGTATGATGTTACGAGCAACGCACCATCCATCGAAAGCACCGCCTTGGAATTCATATGCATTGTTAGGCAGCATTGGGGCGTATTTCATGTGAGCGTTCCATAGATAACTAAGATGGTAGAAACATGAGCAACGCGAGACTTCCCGTCAGAAGCAAACTCACGTTGGGACACCGTTCCTGGTCCAAGTGTACGGGTTAGAACAGTCAAACTCATTTGGATAGGAATCGTAGCCTAGACGAGTGAGCAAATAAGACCGAGGACTATGGCCTCAAACGTGACCCACCCCAAATATTGACACTCAAGTAGTGGCCAGAAGGTAACGCATCGTTAAATGTGATGGGTACGCTAACTCCTGCATTGCGCTAGAATGCAGTCGACCTTGGCTACGATATTGAAATGCAGAGATCCCGCGTACCCAAGCAGACAACAACTCAGCCTCGTAAACAAAATCCTCCGAATGCTTGGAAGCGAAACCTGTGTACTCGTTTTCGGACTATTTGGGACGGTATCAGCTAAATATTTTTTATAAAGACACTGGAGAAATACCTGAACCAGGATGACGGGGCCACCATTCGTGATCTGGTTATCAGCAATGATATGTCCGATGGTCGAAACGTAATTCTCCCAAGCCTCAAAGTAGGACGCGTTTGAAGTCCTCCATAAACCCGGCGTGTACGTGCCCCACCCTGGGAAGCCACCGGCTGTGGTTTCGGCATTGATATACGGACCTTTGTTCGGGTCAGATGCTTGCAAGGCGAAAGCGTCAACTTTGGTGCATGACTCACCAGGTCTAGCCATAAGATAAATGCCCGCTTGTTTTGCAGCATCAAACCAGGGCTGCAAGTCCCTAAACCCTTCAAAAGATATTTCACCCCGCTTAGGTTCCAAAATACCCCAGAATACATAGAATGACACTGTATTGAAGCCCATTGACTTGATTTTCTGGAACAAGTCCAAGTAAAGCGATTGCACTGGCATCCTAAAGATGTGATGTAAACTTCGTGGATACCAAATAGCTGCGCGTCTAGCAAGTACCGGTATGGATGCATTTCTCCACTGAAGAGGAACACGCGTTCCCCATTGATCATTATAGAATATTCATCCCATGTAACCTAGACGATGTTAGGAAGCGCCTTTAGCAGCAACACAACTGCACACAAGAACATGACCTACGTTATTCTGTAACCCGTCTGTATCCCTTGCAAAGTAGAGGTTGCGACCCACGCGGGATCCTGATGAGGCCAGTGACAGGGTCGCACCCAATACTAGGGCAGCAAACAGGGAAAACATCATCTTCCCCAACGGCTTTCGTAGACACTGACCGGGAAAGTGAGTACCATCATCTGCGCCTGGCGGTTTTTAATAGTTTTGATGAATATGGTGACGGCATCGTGCTCGCACGGTCTACGTGATTCGTGAACTTCTCCGTCATACCATACCAACTGCGTGCCGAGCTGGAGCTGGAGAAGGGCCAGGTTTGGACCAATGAGACACCAAGGCGGCCCAGCGCTGTTACTACGGAGGCGGTAAGGCGGCGTCTGGTGACCTACCACTACATACTTACTAGTTCAGTGACCACATCTGAGCCCGCGTCTCAGGCTGACAGCTCAGGGCCGACTCGCCTATAACCACCTTTGCTGGGTCGCCGCCCGCTGACCACGATGATCTTCGCTTGTCAATGCTAAATCATAGTAAACGGTAGGCAGCGAGACTGGGTGCACTAGACATGTTTGGTTTCCCTGTCACTGTGGTAAGACAAGAGAGCCAGAGAGTGGTCATTGTTAAGCTTGAATGGATTATTGAGCGCCAATGTCCGCATAACTCCATCGAGGGTTGCTCAACTTGGCTTGAATAATGTTTCAACGCAGTGCATGTGGTAGAAGGATGGCTGGCAGAGGTAGCGGGCGGAGAGGTTTTGATGATGTTGTATACGGAGTGTGCTCTCGTCCGAACTTCCTACCCATCTTGCAACCTCAGCGAACAAATGGCATCCAGCTCGTCAGCGACACGTCCTCAGATCGAATACGTGATTTTCGATATGGATGGTACTTGAACCGCTCTGTCTCACCTCCATGCATCCTCACAGCAGGGGTTTGCCGAACAGGACTACTGATCGACACCGAATCAGTGTATACCAAAGTAACCAGTACGCATCGCCCGCAGGCCATCCGCGCGTGATTGACCTCGCAGGTAGATGACATCCTTGCGCCCTATGGAGTACAGATGACCTGGGAGATCAAGGCTGGGCTCATGGGAAAAGGTACGTTCTCTGATTCCATTACGATGATGGCACAGATACATAAACCTGTCCAAAGTTGAACATGAAGCAGCCGCCCACCTTCTCTCCTTCTTCCCCGGAATCGCGCTCACACAGGAAGAATACACCACGCAGCGTACAATTGCCCAAGACCATCTTTGGCCCACCGTTCGCCCGCTCCCCGGTGCCTCGAAACTTATTGCACACCTTGCGGCACACAAGATACCGATCGTGGTTGCCACGTCATCGAAACGGCGCAACTTTTTACTCAAATCCACTCATCTTCACAAAGAAATTTTTGGGTATTTCGGGTGTGGGGGAGAGGAGCAGGAGATGATCGTCTGTGGGGATGATGTCGCTGGCCAGACTACGGGAAAACCGGAACCGTATATTTTCCTGTCTGCTGCTCGAGATAAGCTTGGTAGAAATGTTGGGGATGGAGAAGGGAGCGTAAGTCCTGAGCATAGCATGGAGAGAGGCAAGGGCCTCGTGTTCGAGGATGCGATTCCAGGAGTTGAGGCGGGAAAGAGGGCTGGAATGTCCGGTGCGATTTCCTCTACTGATCAAGTCGAAACATGTCGCTGATCCAAGCTCTAGTAATATGGGTTCCTGACCCGAATTTGTTGGCCATGGATTATTCGAGCAAGTATATACCAGATCAAACGCTGCAGTCCTTGGAGCAGTTCAGGCCTGAGGAATGGGGCCTCCCTTCTTACGAGTAGGAAGCAGAGTACGCATGGACAATCCATCAGTACCTTACACGGCAAACCAAACATCCTAAGTGAAGCGAAGTCTAGCAGTATGAGCCAGCTCCAATATACGTACGCGTCGCAGTGAATGTCCCTTTCGTGTTGCTATCATCTTCGCTGCTGTCGTCATCGACAGTAGCATGAATGGTGTTATTCGCATGACTGTCAATCCGCGACGTGTCTCTGCCCAGAGTCTCGTCATCTTGGATTCTTCGCGTCTGCAATCGGTAACCCTTCGACCCAGGCCCGAATGCTGGATCAGGCAGTGCGTATGCTATCGTGGTGACTGCCATCCTGCCTTCGGGTATCAATATCTGGAGTTCCGACTGTTTTGGTACCGGGTCAAATGCCAACTGGAGAAGCGATGGGTAAAGGTATCCACAATGATGGGCATGACACGTCAGGAGGCATTGGTATACCAATCATGCCAAAAAGCGCAACTCACTGAGTCATTGATCTTTTGGTAGTGCTCCAGAAAAGCCTTTACGGATATCAATTCCTTCTCAGCTCTGGTCTTCCTGTTCTGCTGCTTGCCGTCCTGATTTCGGTCCTTGGTCCCGTCTCGTCCAATTCCTAACCCTTTTGAGAGTCGTGATGTAAAGAGATCTTCGAGCACCTGCTGGGCCCACCTGAGGAAACCTACGGCTTCCCCCCCTTTTCCGGGCTTCGTGGTTTCGCCTGCATCTACCCCCAACCACTTGTATGCGATCGCAGAGTGAAACTTAGTCTCCTTCTCAAGATATCTTAACAGATCAGTGGATACTTCCCTTGATGCTCCACTATCGTTCTGAGACCTGGATGTAGACCCGAAGGTGGCTTTGAGTCCCGATGCAAGGCCAGACTTTGATGAAGTCATAGCTAACGACCGTGCGGATGAATAGAGCGCGGCACAATCAAGATGGAGCTTCGCTAGCAAGGCAGTAGATGGATGTGACTTGGGGAGAGGTGGCCCTGGGGAAAGGACACCCTCGAATGCTGCCTTGGAGAGAAGTTTTCGAATGGCGAGTGACTGTGCATCCGCGAGTGCCATCCTGGTGCAAACGGTTATAGGTAACACGCCAATGGCGAATGGCTGGGAAAACTGACTTTGCCAGGGCTGCATTGACCTCCTTGCAGAGATCTGGAGGCCTCGCTGCTCGAGTCCAGGCATTGTTTGACTCGTGGGCGCTCTCACTGAGAGTTGAAAACACCCCGCTCGCTCTGCGAAGCAGTGTCACTCCAAAATTGAGCTTGTCGTCCTTTTCCTTTCTCTCTTTCTCGCTTATCGCGCGCTCGAACTCGTAAGCACCAAGTGAGGTGATGACAGAGTGAGAAAAGTTTGACAGGGCCATGGCATAGGTGAGGAGAGTGCTCGCGAAGTCGGCCTGTAGGGACGGAAGCCGGAGTCTGGTGGAGTTGTTAAACAATGTAGTGGAGAGCGTTGTTCGCCAAGAGAACACTGGGAAGGGAAAAGTCAATAGTACCTCGGAGAGCACAACACGGCTTACCAGGCTCGGACTTGACGGACAACTCACCAGACTGAACGCACGCAATAATCCCGCTTAGGTGTGGGATGTAGTCATCGAGAAGCTGTTGAGCTGGTCGTCAAACACAGGGATTGTGGCGGGTGTGGGACACACCTTGATGATACGGAGATAATCCCTTTGCTCGACATCGGTTCGACGAGACTGTTTGAGCACAGCCCTCAGGTTTGCTCTTGCCTGGGTAGCCTCTGCGATGCACGACGTATATGCATTTTGGTCCGTGGCGTCGAGGAGAAAGCTGGAGAAGGAGACAGAGCCGGTCGTTGGTAGCTCATAGAGGTAGGTCGTCATTGATCTGGGAGGAAAAAAGTATGACCTGACCCTGGCTCGAACAGGAGACCTTCTGTGTGTTAGACAGATGCGATAACCAACTACGCCATCAGGCCGTGATTGATAAGGGGCGGTATCTGTTTACCATTTCGCTGCTGAGGGATATGTTTAGCACTGGTGCCCATGTGGACCACACACAGGGTCGGTGACACAAAGGAAGGGTGACACGTGGGTACACGTGCATTGCGCGTGGCGGCGGTGGGTTTGATCTGCCTTCTATTTGTGGCATAAATACCAGCCACGTGATACCACGTGGGAGATTCTCGGGGATGAGAAACGGAAAAAAATAATAATAAAAAATAAATGGGCGACGAGCGATCGTGGTGGAGTACGCCTTGTTCTGGTTTACCTTTTTGCTTTCCTTGATTTTTGTTTTCTTTGTTCATAATGTCTGGTTTTCCCATTGGTCAGCGCATTGCTGACCCCCGCGTGCTCTCTGACGAGCTCGGGGGTGATTCAGTGTGAGTGGAACCGTGCACGGACGCTGACGAGCTCACCTTGTTTTCTAGGCCTGACATGTACTCGAGTCTTGCCAACTACACCTTTGGTAGTCCCCGTTTACCCTCTCTTTCCTACGACCGTCTCCCGGAGGCGACAGATGCCATCAGCCCCCTCACCACCTTCGTTCCCCGCCCAGCAGATCGTACCCCTCGCCCCTCTGTCGCCCCGCTCTCCACCACCTCTCCTTTCCATTCAGTCAGCAGTCATCCTTCGCAGTATATGGGATTAACCGCTTCTCCCCCGTCACAGCCCCGTCGCGCTTCCACCAGGGATTCTTCCCCCAGCACCTCTGGTGCATGCTCCGGGTCCGACAGCGAGAAAAGCCATGATCCCGCCTCATCCACAGATCAGATCGTCGCTGCCCTTCTCAGGTCTCAGCGTGGCAGCGTCATGCCAGACAACGCCTCGCAACACACCTTCGGTCGTGCCTTGCGTGCGCATGGGGCTACCGCAGCATCGTCATCTCAAGATGGGGCAACACCATCTTCTTCCTCTGCCTCCGTCACAACGTCTCGCTCCAGCTCTCGTGCCAGCATGCGCACCACGGAGCCATTCAGCAGTGACGATGAGCTGGAAATTGATTATTATGACGGCAGTTCCTCTCCCGTCACCTTTGCCAGAGACTATCTTGTCGACATCGATGAGGATATGGACCTTTCCACTACCGGACCTTCCACGTTCCAATCTTCCCTCTTCGGTGGTAGACGAGGTAGCCTGCCCATGGCAATTCCCGGCGCTCCTAGAGCAAATGATCCGCATGGCGCCCGCAGTCGCGAGGGCAGTATACTCACAGTGCGTCGCCCCAGTCGAAGCTGGGATGAGTCTAGCACACACCGTTCATCGCATAGCGTCGAAGATCCAACAATCGTTCTCCCAAAGTCCGAACCACTTCCTCGTGCCGGACGCCTCTCACTAGAAGTTCAACTTCAAGGAAAGCCTCAACAGCTCGAGGCCAGCGCTTACGATGGTCTTGACATATCATACATTCTTTCAAAGCATTCCGAGGGTAGTATACGCTCTTTTAATTCTCACCTCTCCTTTATCCAAGCAGGCGCCACGAGTCATCGCAGGTCCTCCCCGCACCTCTCTGGCATTCCTCTTGCTCTATCAAGCACGTCTACTTTCCAATTCGAAGACACCTTTATGAGACACATACAGAAACATGATCGTTCATTCGACGTCCATCGGTATCACTGGTCATTTCAGCGGGAAAAGGCTGATGCGTCGAACACGTCCTCACGCCGAAGGCAACAAGCACACCACTACCGTAACGCCAAGTCGGGGAAGGAGATGTCTTCTCGAATGCAAGAAATGTGGCGTTGTGGACATGTCGGCCGCTTCAAGGTGGACAGGTTACTGTTTAAGCGTACGTTTCCATGTCCCTTTCACGCGGGTTATTCATTTATCATTCCTCGTGCGATTGGAACCTTAATTCTATGCAGCCCAATCCGCTGATCCTACCAAAGCTCCGCAGCAGCGGATTCAAATTCGCCATATCCCAGACCCCTACCTCATGGGTAACACTATTACTGGGCCACATAGTGTTATTCATAAGCACTCGCGGGCTGTTGCATTTTCGATCTTTCGTTCCCATAACCTATTTTCTGGTGGCCGCCACGCGGGAGGTGCCGGAATTGGTCATTCCGGTGCTCCGACTCACATGAATATGCGAAGCGCAACCATGCTTGCGCTAAAGAAGGTGCAGGAACAGTATACAAGCACAAAGACGACGAGACAACTTGGTCCCTTCCAGTCGGGCGACAGGAAACCGGACCCGAGGGAGAAGGAGGGCAAGAGCAAGAGCAAAGGCAAGAGCAAGAGACATCGTTTGAATCCGACGGAGAGTGCGGAGTCGAGCGCGGCCACCAGCAGTGCAGGGAGTGTCTCCAATGGTGCAAACCAGCATGCAGTTTCTGCCCCCGAACGACTCTCGACGAGAGCTCAATTTTCGCCCAGCGCCTCGCCTCCGACTATTTACAGACATGAAGCACTCAATCGTCCACTTTCCTCGACATCATTACTGTCTCCATCGATCGGGGATTCTATATCCGCACCGGAGAGCGAATTGCCGCTGATACCGCCCATCCGATACCATCGCGACCATCGCGATTCAATCGACTCCGAAGACCGCTTGCCTGTTCGTACTACTCACGCTGAAGCTTTCAGCGCGATGGACCCCAACGCTATCGAGAACTTGCGTGCAAAAGCCCATGGCCGGGCCAACGCTGATTCGGGCTCAACGCTTGAGCGTTTCCTTCGTGTCTTCCGTGGCGGCTCGAAAGCAGACGAGCATTCCTTGTCCGGTACCCAACAAAGAACATTCCAACCTCCGTGGATGACCACTGCCGGGCGGGACCAACAAGAGGAGAATGACCGTGTCCTCGGCGATCTAAATGCCTCATTCATAGATGTCGGCTTGCTGCCGAATCCTCACAAATCATTGAAGTCGGGTCCGAGGCTGAGGTCTAGAGAGGGTGTCCTCGATCAAATTCCGGATGACTGTCTCTATATGCTCTTGCCTCTTTGGCCTGGCGAGACTGATACGGGGAGCGCTCGCGCTGAAACCAGTAGCGCTCCATCATTCGTCACGGCCATAGAAAACCGGCAATTTTTACTTGTTTACTATGTCCCTTTTGGTGAAGGAAATCAAGGGGACAAGAAGCCGGTGAAGAAGAAGTCGAAACAATCTCACTCCTCAGACAGTGGTATTGAGCCAGATAACAGAACTGCTTTTCTCGTCGCATTTCGCGTCGTTGCTCGACTGGTCACCTATGACGAACTGCGCTTGAGCAACATCCGCATCCCAAGTGACGGTTTGGCTATCAACGGTCCTGAATGGGAAGCGATCAACTACCCGTCTTCCTCTGCTCTCCATGGCGAGCAGATGAATGACACCGTCGTCTGCCAGTGCGACGGTCGAGAGCGTGGGTTCGACTTTATGGACGATGGACTCGTGAAGCTGGGGCTTTGCACTTGGGAAGAAACCGTCCAGGATGTCTTCAACGAGGGAGTAAACCTAGAGGGCAAAGCGACTCTCACGCCAATCGGCAGGGCCGTCGTCGAGATGATCTGGCTTGGCTGTCTTGCAATTACCAGCTTCGGTTCTACTTGACGACATAACGATGTTTCGCATCTTTTAGGTTTTTTTTTCCTCTGGCATTCATGCTGTGGTATAGATATTTATCTCTTTCAGGCAGGTACTAGCGACTTCATGCCGATTTTCTCCGTTACGCTCTTGCTCGTTCGTATGTACACTTCCTTCAACACATCCACACTGGGTCGCGCAACGTCTATGCATTGGTAGGATTCACACTTTTTGTACCCTATGCCATCTACTTCTGCTATATCCTTGTGTTATACTCTACGATTTCTTGCATTACTCACTTTATCATGTCACAATTTCCGTTGATTTCAACTCGTCTTCGATGGTACCACGCAGTATCCGTCGTTTAATTACTTTGGTGTAGCATCAGTTCTCGCCGCTCTGGCTTTCATGTAACCAATACATCCGTGAGTTTATTGTATGTCCGTCAAACGAGACGGAAGAAAAAAGGTTAGAACACACGACACGTCGAATACTCCAACATGCAGCTAGTTGGCACCACAGATCGACAACCCTTTCATCTCTTGGAGGACACCCTCGACCTGCGATTGTATCAGCGGAAGTGTCCATGTGTGACCCACAATGATACCTGAGCGTCTAGCTGGCCAGCAGCGTAGTCATCCCTAACATTATCCGTAAAATATCTGGACACGAGCAATAGTGGTGAACACAATACGCGCATCCCGAGTGAATCGACGCACCTCTGCACCGTGCTCATCTTTTCGTACCCATCCTCTGCAAACTTGCACTGGATGCGTATCATTGCTTCAAAGCTGGGATCGAAATAGGGCACGCGAAGATCAAGCAATTGTGGTAGTTCCCCAATGAGTTGGTTATTGAGCAGTTCAAAGACTTCTTGGGCGTCGTCGTTCTCTTGCTGCGCCTTGCGTTTGACACAACACAGTTCAGACAACAAAAAAGGTCCAAAAAGAAAACAGACCTTGGGCAACTTGGTTGGATCTTCGCTCGGTTTATCTATCAACTTGCGCAGTTTACTCCTCGCCGCATCGTAGTCGAGCAACTTGTATGGGCTGGAGTGGGTACGGAGCACAGAACCAGGCGACCCACCTTTTTGTTGCGCTTCGTAATATGCTCATTGATGATCGGAAAGTATGCATTCATCTTTCCCAGCGGCTCCATGATACACGTGCGATAGGGCAAGTCCTAGACCAAGAGCATCAACCTGGATCGCTTCCAAATGACACACGACATACCAGCTCTCTCTGGACGCTGTTGTCAAGCTCTTCAACGGCACTCTTGAATGCGTGACCCGCCATCGCACCATCAGATGTCCGGTCCGAGGCGCCATAAAACTTCTCGATCGTATCCGCTAACCGGGTCTGGGTAGAGGTCATGGCTAAAGTGCGCCTGTAAGATTTTCGCGCAAGGGTACTCGCTCGTGTGGTCGACGCGCACCTCGCATAGCATCGCCATATGTCTTGCTGTCTTTTTGAAGCGCCTGGCATTCCTTCTCGAACCTGGGTTGGGCGGATTGAGTTTAAGGGCGGGGTGTGAGGGCGTGAGTGGGCTCACGCGCGGTACTTGGACTCTTCGTCTGCAAATTCGCGATCTACAGTGCGTTCAATCTGACCGGTCTTTTGTAAGACCTTTGAAGGGACGTAATCGGTCTGCAGGTTGCTCAAGATGTGGACTGGTAACTGCGCACCGTGGTACCCGCCCTGTTCAGGGATTTCTTGAAACTAGGAGAAACGTCAGCTTAAACTGTCGACTAGAGGTTGACGCCTGCATACCCAGTCCAACTCATGAGTACTGTAGGAAAAAGCTTATATGCTGTTGCGATAACACTTGGTGCTGAACGAAGAATGTGATTACGTAGGCAAGTACTAGTGTACATGAACTTGTAATGAAAAAGGACTCGACAAACTTCAAAAACCTGTTCGGTGCACAATAAACCCCTTCAGTCACGTCAATCGATCTCCCAAACTCGAAGGACCATTCCTCAGTCTCTCAATCAGAGTGGGCCCGCCTCGTTGGGTAACGTTACCACGTCCGCGTCCTCTGTTAGCATCGCTTCTTGCTTTGGTCGACTCACCCCTGCCTCGTCCACGGGAATTGGTCGTAGGCTAGGAGTGACATGTAAGTAAGGAAATACTCAAACATATGGTACAACAATTACCGGAAGACGCTGAGTGGAGCTCATCCGCGCCAATAGAGGAGGCTCGGGTTGAGAATCCATCCTTTCCTCCGCCATTGGCTCGTGGATTCGGCTAAGCCTGGCATCTTCTCTGTGGTATTGTTCGTTATAGCCTGGGGCAGGCGGCTGGTACCGTTGGTAGGTGTCCTCGTGTTCTTGTCTTCTGTGGGATTGCTCACGACGAGGGGGTTCCTCGGGTGGAGGAGCAACGTGTGTCCAATTGTCATGAGTCGTTCTCGCTGTATCAGAAGGGTAGGATCGAATACGATCAGAAGGTGTTGGCGGAGAGCGATAAGCAGTGCGACGCTCATCAACTTCGGACTCGATGCGCCTGTCCCAATGCGGGCGATATAACTCTACCCGATTGCGATCATGTTCTTGAGCAACCCAGACGTCGTCTCGCTGTCTACGGACTCGATGTCCATGCTCATTGTCGCTGAATTCTGAAGGTCGCTTTCTCCCCGCGATTGGTGACCCGGCACGCATTGGTTCGGCTCGAGGCCCGTTGGAGGAATTTGGTGGGAACCAGGTATCCATTTGGCGGTGAGATTGAGTTGGGGAAAGGGCAGCAGATCGGGGTGCAGCTGACGGAGGGGAATAATGGTCTACCGCACGACGTCCCGCACTCCCATTACGTGCCCTGCGATGTTCGTCGGTGAATCTTCGGTTACTCCTAGACACGTCTTCCGATCCGTGGGGCGGAGGAGCAGTAGCAGACTCCGAGGAAGTACCACGATTCTCGGTGTCCTGAGTGGGTCTCCTGTCTGCATCGATGTGGATTCCAGTAGATTGTGGTTCCGCGTGCACAGGACCCAAAAGAAGGGAATTCGAGATCTCAGTAGGAACTGATTGTTGGACTGACACATTCACTGGCTGAGAAGCTGGATTACCCTTGGGGTGTACATCCCAGAGTTGTCCGTCAGTAGTGGTTACTGCCTCCCCTATTAAATTTTTGTTGCTCTCAAGCGGGGAAGCACTGGTCGAATTCGGCTGTGTTTTAGATGCCGCGTATCGTTTTTTAGACATCCATGGACGGGGTGGTGGGATTACCGCTGGACGAAGTGGGAGTGACGCGGGAAGGGTGGTTGCAGGCGAGGCTACTCTACGGGGCTGGTCCTCGACTTCCTCGTTCTTCACGTTAATCGTCCGTACGCTTCGATCACCACTTCCATTTTCTTCGACACGGCCGCGAAACCGTTTTAAGTGACGAAGGTTGACATTTTGGTGAGTAGGCGAAACACCGGGAGCTGGACCAATATTGAGCTCTTGACCCCCTCCGTTAGTCGCATCCAGAATGGTCTGCGACTTTGGGGTTCGCGGGAAGGGTCTATGATCTGGAGTCGAGTGGATGTCTGCATGGGAAATACGGTTGAACTCAGACGCAAGTTGGTCAGGGAAAGATAGACTACGTCCACCCTCCGCCGGTATAGAGGTGGCGGGGGATGTCCTAGGGAAATTTAAGGTGTTTTCCCTCGCACGATCCGAGGACGGGAGGGGTAGTCCAGCCGGTGGTTTCAGAGGTAAATGACTTCCAGGAGATTTTTGGGTAAGCATAACGCCGCCGGAGACAGGTACATTCTTCTGCTTCGACGATGGAATAGCACTCTGCGAGCCTATCGGGCTTATATGGATCTCTGGCAATAGAATATTGCGATGGGAGGCGAAAGCTCTTTCATTTGCGTCCACATCCATGGAATTAATGGCGGGAGAATGAAAACTTGCCCCGTGGGTAGCGTGAATCCCTGCTGCATCTGCGGTGGTCTGTTGCTGCGATTCAACAACTTCTTCGGGATAGCTGCGATGCTCCAACATTAGTTGCCTGCTGGTTGCTCCCGTTCTTTGCGGACCGTGAGGATGGGCTTCTGTGCGAGCTTGCTGTTCAGCCAGAGAAGCGTGCTGGTGCCCTTTTGCAACCACTTGACGTTTTCTCTCTGCCTCAGATTGACGCCGCTTCTCCTCTTGGGCCTGGCGAGTCTGCTCTGCTTCTGCGAGTTCTCGCAGTCGTTCTTCCTCAGCGATACGGTGACGTTCTGCTTCTTCGGCCTGTCTCTTTTTCCTAACATCCTCCAACCTGCGCAGAGTGCGATTGGATTCTTCCAGCTTTTGCTGCTTATCCATATGCAGCTGACGGAGACGATTGATGTCGGAAAGAAGATCGTTACGGGACTGGACAGTCGCGAACTCTTCCTTGTCCATGCCCTCTTGGGGCTCGGTAGGCACATCATTTGGAACGACCTCATTGGCCAGCTGCCCGAATTGACGACGAGCTTTCTGAGTTAGGGCTCTGACCTCCATAAGCTCCTTGACTGCAAGGTCGATCTGTTCTTGTGTTTCCTGTATCCTCTTTGCCTCAGCAGCCCTTTTTTCCTCTTCCTGTGCTTGCCGCTTGGCAATCACGCTCTTCCTCGCATCCTCCCTCGTCTTGATCTCCTTCTCTAACAAGGCCAAGTTAGACTCTCTAGCATTCAGCTCGTCGTGCTTCTGTCGGAGTTCCTGGGACTGTTGTTGAAGCGCAGCCAACTCCACCTGCTTCATGTGCTCAAACGAAGCACGCTGCTCTTCGAATGCTCGTATTTGGTGTATAAAAACACTCTCACTATCGACATGGAGACGATGAAGAGTGTCAAGAGCGGAGTTGAGGTTTTGAACAGCTTCGACTAAAGTACTGCGTTGAGTCTCGTACTCACGTACGAGAGCCACAGATGGGACGAGAGCTGTGGAATAGCCTGTATATGTCTGTATGTTACTGGCGCTCGAATCCACTTGACCAGAGGATTGGTCGGCAGAAAGCGGACGACGGACTACCGTGGGGATGGCAAAGTGTTGGGACTGGTTGGATTGTCGGGAGGGGGAATGATCATTGGTCCGCAGGACAGAAGAAGGGACAGGAGATGGAGAATGAGAGGGTGCCAAAGGAGGTGCCAGAGCCATATTTGCAAGATTACTGCTAATGGCTTGTAAGCGTTCATGTTGGGCTGCCAAGGAATCGATAGCCGCAGAAGGTGGGCCCAAGCTCCGCTCTCTGTCGTCGACAACTGGGAAAGACGACGAAGACATTGGTTCCCCGGGGGCATGCATGGCTGCAGTGGCGATTGGAGTAGGGATACGAGAAGTCCGGGCAGACGGCGTGTTTATCAACAGACTAGACGTAGGGCTATGCCCACTTGTCAGTTCCATAGTTGGGGCGAAAGAGGCTGGAGTGGCTGGTGATGAGTCGGGTAGCTGGGGTAAAACCTCGACGGGTGGGATCAAGCTGGCATCCCCAGCGGCAAGCCCGGTGAATGAGGACCTAATGGTTGGGCGATGCGCCATAATGGGTAGACCAAAGTTCGTCTGGATGCGCGACGCTAGGGAGCCGTTGGATTGGCTGGTAGATGTGTGGCATCTTGAGCTTCCACCCATTGCACCAGGGTCACTGCCAGCCAACTGCTGAAGGAGGGTGCGTCGAGAGGAAGATTGGGGCTGGGTATTCGTGAAATTAGGGGGTGGAGTGTACGTCGGCGATGGGGTGGGAGTATGGTAATCCATGTGTTCGGGCTGCGGAAGGGAGATACGACTGAGCAACTCGGGCTGCTTTCCTATCGAATTGAATCGAAAATCTTTAAAATCAAGTGGTGCTATAGGGGGCTGGGGATCCGATTTGGAGGGGTTAGTTCTGGTACTTTCTGGCGGATGCGAAGGAAGCAGCTGCGAAGGACGGCCGAACATCGACTCGGGCATGGCTGTCGATGATGTGGTCGGTGGGAGAGAAGCGGCGACTGCGGAAAGCAGCGTTTCACAACCTAACAGACGCCCGATGCACATATTTAGTACAACTTTCTGAAAACTGTCGATGCTGATCACCTGGAAGGACGAGAGAACGGGCCAAAAAAAAAAAGAAAAAAAAAAGTCAAAGGAGGAGTAGGACGACCGCAAAAATGTGATAAAAGGGCACTCGTGGCGATTGCCGATCCTACGGCATAAAAAGGTAATAAGACACTCCGCGTGACGGTCTACTAGTAACTACAGCACTAGCTAGGGCACTCTCTTCTTCCTCCCCTTTTCCTTGGGCTTAACCGACATGTGTATCATTGCATCCGAGTCGCTTTTACGCGACTGGATTGATGCCGCATCCGGAGGTAGGCCAGAGGGCGTAATGCCGATCTCGAGAGCTTCCGAGCCGTCGATCTCCTGTTTCCTGGAGCGGGTCTTCCGCGTCGATTTACGACCTTTCGTTTCCTTGGTCTCCTGCGCCGCTGGTGGCCGGAGAGATGCTGCGGATCACGATAAGAAGGTGTAGTTCAAAAACAGGAGGAAATACCATGAATGACTGGATGCAGATCGTATATTCTATACAACTGCAAAACAGCTTGTTCCTTGTCCTTGGCCTCGATCATTAAATCTGTCGCGTGACATGATCAAAAGCCGGAATTGATCGGGGAAAATCTGCCCACCCATAGTGTCGGGAAGTCCTTCAGGAAGGCTCTGACACCTGTCAGAATGCGCTCGCAGTTCCGTTATCCTGGTTGCTCCGGCCCTGGGCTCACTGTAATGTTGCTTGGGTCTAATGCCTCGCCGCTTGAAAATCTTATTTGCTTGCGCGATGATTGCTGACGGAGGGAGCCCAGGCGATGGATTCAGCATATCGTGGTGGTAGTCGAATACCAGAGGTACAGAAAGGTCGATACAAACAGGAAGCAGGTCCGCAGCATTGTAACAAAGCTATGAGACATTCGTTAGTAACGAATGGTGCGGTGGTTTGATGCTGTCACCTCGTCGTTTTCGAGTACCAACCGCGCCCGAACGCGTGGAGACAAATCGTATTGGATAACCTTCTTCATTCTGGCTAATGCAGCTACCTTGTCGCCATATACTCCACCCCCGTGTATGATCATAACTCCGTCTTGGTTGATACCCATGCGATCAAGCATCTCAGCGTGATATTCAAGTTCGCGAATACTTGAACGGACAACAGAGTCTCGAGGCGAGCCCAATTGAGTGAACTGACCGGGATGCGTTGTTAGTCGATGGCCATACCTTTTAGCAAGCGCGCCAACTTCGGCAAGAAGTGGAGCGCAATATTCAAGAGAATATCCATAAATTTCATGGGACGCGAAAGGAAACACCTCCGATGAACTGGAACTAATTCAGTGAACTGAAACTTAGCGGGTACACACATACATTCTCATGAAACGGATGTTCTACACAAAGTGCCATTCAGCATCTAATACAGCACAAGGTAGTAACTGGAAAATACTTGCGTTGTGTTCGTTCCATTCGATAATTCTGAGCATGTCCTGCAGATTTTGTCTACCCAGATCTTTGACCCAATCAATACCATTCTTTTTGATGGTATGAATTCTGGATCATGGGATCAGACCAATTCATGCTGTTATTGAGTGACTAACCGACATGTCCTAGAACAGAAAACATTGTCGTTCCGTAGAATCGTATTTAAACAAGCATAACCTATAAAAAGTAATTTCACGAAGAAACTGGAGCAGAAGGCGCTCGTACCTAGACGCCCTCTGAAGGTAGTATTCTTCTTTTCGACGTCGGGTATGAAGTAAACAGGCTCGGGTTTACGAGCACGCTTGCGTTTTTTTGGAGGTTCCTCCAAGTCTGTCGCAGTGCTTTCTACGATCTGTGATGCGGTTCGCAGAGACCTGGAACGTTTTTCTCCTTGTACTTGTACCGCGCTCTTTCGTGTCTGACTGGAAACAATTTCAACTTCATCCTCGAGTGGTGTAAGATCTGACTCGTCCTCTGTTGCGAATGCAAGTGAGGCCGCATGAACGACTCTGCTTGAGGTTACCATCGGACGAGGAATTACATGTGAGATAGGGGCTAATCGGACATGATGCCGAGTCTGAGTTTCGGAGTTTTAAAACGGCAACTTACTAAAAGTTACTGTTCTCGCGCTCTGCAAAAGTCGAGCGCCATGGTTCGAATTATCATCAAGGGAGGCGAGTACACCGTATCTTTGTGTGCACGGGTCATTTCTAACCTTCCAACGCTAATTTAGGTGTTTGGAAGGTTCGTGTCGCATCTGCAGACACATCTCTTTACTAATGAGATGCGTAGAATACCGAGGACGAGGTCCTCAAAGCCGCCATTGCAAAATACGGCAAGAACCAATGGTATGTTGTCGAATTCGCTCGCTTTTTGTGATTGACCTCTTGCAGGGCGCGGATATCTTCGCTGCTTGTTCGCAAAACGCCTAAACAATGCAAGGCTCGCTGGTACGAATGGCTAGACCCTTCAATAAAGAAGACGGAGTGGTCGAAGGCACGTCCTTTCTATCCCATCTCGTTCCAATCTCTCAAAACACTGCTATCCAGACCGAAGATGAAAAACTACTTCACCTTGCCAAATTAATGCCAACTCAATGGCGCACGGTTGCACCCATGGTAGGGCGAACCGCGACTCAATGTCTGGAACGATATCAAAAGTTGTTGGATGAGGCAGAGGCGAAAGAGAACGAGGAACTGGGTTTGACTGGACCGGGAGAAGAAGCTGGGCCAAGTGCAGACGACGTTCGCCGACTACGACCTGGAGAAATTGACCCAGACCCCGAAACGAAACCTGCGCGACCAGATCCAATTGACATGGACGAAGATGGTACCCTATTTTCCCACCTTTTGACCCATCATATCTGACTGCTGTTTCAGAGAAGGAAATGTTATCAGAAGCACGTGCCCGTTTAGCCAACACACAAGGAAAGAAAGCCAAACGGAAAGCGCGTGAGCGTCAACTAGAGGAAGCTCGACGACTGGCTGTTCTCCAGAAGAAACGTGAATTGAAAGCTGCCGGTATAATGTTTGTTCTTACTTTACTTTGACACATAGATGTACTCATGCTTGGTTTTATAGCATGCGACATAAAACCAAGCAAAAAGGAATGGATGCAAGTATCAGCTTCCAGTATTTCTTGGATATTTACTGAAAGCTGTTTTCTAGTATAACACGGATATTCCCTTTGAAAAGAAGCCTGCCCCAGGTTTCTATGATACCTCCGAAGAGCAGGCTCGCATAACGACTGCTCCTGTTGGTCAATCCCTTCGACGCCTCGAGAACAAGCGCAAAACCGATGATGACGAAGCAGAGCGGAGAAAACGTCAGCGACGTAATGCAGAGAATAAGGGTAATGAATCTCATCAGACAAAGTTTATCGCGGCCCGTGATGCACAGATTCAGAAACTCAAGGAAGCTGAAAGCATTGGTCGTCGACGAAAGTTGGTATTACCTTCAGCTCAGGTTGGGGAGGGGGAACTCGAAGAAATTGTTAAAATCGGTCTGGCAGGGGAGAAATCCAAGGCGTTGGTCGCAGATGGTAGTGCAGCTACTTCGAAGCTCATTGGTGAGTATGAAGGTTTGGAAGGCGCGCGGATGGCACGGACGCCTCGCACGGCTCCTCAACGTAAGTTTGTCTTTGCACATAGATGAGACTTGTTCTAACTTTTATGATTAGAGGACAATGTTCTGACAGAAGCCCGGAACTTGCGTAATATGACTATTGCCCAAACCCCTCTGCTCGGTGAAGAGAATACACCTCTTCATGTTGGACCAGGTGGTGGAACCGGTTTTGAGGGTGCTACTCCACGCCATCAGGTGGCATTCACCCCCAATCCCCTCGCGACACCGTTACATGGTGGTGTTGGACCTGATGGCCTTGTGACACCCCATGGTGTCGGCGCGACCCCGCTCCGTACTCCTATGCGCGACAATCTAAGCATCAATCCCGCAACGGGGATGGTGGCTGGCGGTGAAACACCGCGCGAACAACGGCTTCGTGTCGACTCTGCCAAGAGGGCACTCAAGGCTGGGTTCATGAACCTACCAAAACCCGAGAACAACTTTGAGCTGTTGGTACCAGAGGACGAGGAAGACGAGCGACCGAGTGGCCCAATAATCGAGGAGGATGCTGCAGAGCGGGACGGGAGATTGAAACGTTTGCAGGAAGAAGAGGAACGCCGGATCCTCGCGAGACGATCCAAACCCGTGCAGCTCGGTCTGCCTCGACCCGCCCGCGTCGATGTGGCGCAACTCATGCAAGATCTCGATATCGGTGACGACGAGTTCACGGATGCGCGCAAGTTGATCAATGCAGAGCTTGCAAGCCTTTTGCTTCATGACTCCATTGCACACCCGCTTCCTGGAACCAATCTCCCAGGGAGTACTACTTCAACATATGAGATGCCGGACGACGATGATCTCGCACAAGCTAAATTAAATATTCATCTTGAACTTGCGACGGCAATTGGTTTTCCTGATGCCTCTGAGGCACAACTCAAAGAGGGGTTGGTTACGCTTGCCAGTAATGAGGAGCAAGACGAATCTATTTCCTGGGGACACACCCGCCAACGGCTTGCATTTGACAGCAAGGCCCGGAGATGGGTAGAACCGGACACACTCTCTGCCGAGGAGCAAATAGCGGGCTACACGACGCTCTTGGACGAATGTCGCGAGCAAATGTCCAAGGAGGCCAGCAAGGCTTCCAAGATTGAGAAGAAGCTTGGCATCACGCTTGGAGGGTACCAGGCACGCAACAAGGCACTCGCCAGGCGCATCACAGATGCCTTTGACGAGCTGGTCAAGACCAAGATAGACCATGACAGCTTTTCGCAGTTGGCCGCGATCGAGCGTGTCGCTGGTCCTCGACGGGTGGAGACACTCAAGGAAGAGGTGGAGATTCTCCAACGGAGAGAGCGGTTACTGCAAGAGAGGTACGCAGAACTGGATCGGGAGAGGCGAGATGCGGTATTGAGAGTGGCGGTACTCGAGGACAAGATCATGGCGGAGGCCGAGGCACTGAATGAAGCTGCACTTGCTGAGGCGGACAGTTGAGAACATCATGTCCCAGTCGTTTTTTTTTTATTCATGCTAATGTATCCATCACTAGTGTAGGTTGTATTCCATAGTATATCTACAGCGCTTCAGCAGCCCACGACGATCTTTATTTCCTCCGAGGCTAGAACCATGAGAACAAGGGCAACAAATGAACACCGTTGGTCGTAACCCCCCTTTACTGTATCATGGTCACTTCCCACACAGCAACGGGAGTGGTGATAAAGTTCTGTCCAAGCTCCACGGTGACTCGACGGAACAAGTACGTACCTCCCTGAGGAGTGGCACATCACTCTTCTCTCAGTCTGCGTGTCTTCCCTATCTCCCCCGGACACCGAATGATAACGCCTTGTGCGAGTCATTCTCACACACGGGCCAAGATGCCGTAGTGAGTCTTACCCATCATCGATCGCATCACCGGCAACATAAAGATCCGTTCGAAGGAACACCGAGCATGCGGGAGGTACTCGTGACAGTCACCAGGAACAGTCAAGGGGAGCCGTCGTCCTCCGACCACGCAGGATCGGTGGGCAGGGACCATCCCATGCGGCGTCTGAGCCGACCAGCGATGACGGCTTACTTGAACACGGGCCTATGCCCGTAATGGTGTGCACACGTTGTGTCTAACTGCAGTTGATAACGCACTATCCAGTTGATGACGAGAGAATGTGGGTAGAGGGGGGTTAGCAAGATTCGGATACTATGGCACCGATTTTGCCTTGGTACACATCTCACCAAGGCCGGAGAAGGCGAGATGTCGTGAGCGACGTGTGAGGTCGCAACAGATGGGATGGGGATAGGCAATAGAGTGGAGAGATGCATCAGATGGGTTGATTGGCTCTGAACAAGACCCGTTGAGGTTGCCACTGGTAAAACATGCGTTGGGTTCTGTTGCCACGTCGGGTTGAAACAACGGAGGAGTTGCCACATACCAGCTGTGTTCGGGTACAGACGAATCGATACCCTTGTTTCGCACCTCGAGGCCAACTCGTCCAGATGCGTTCACAGCGGTGGCTTCTCCTGGCCCTCCTGGCCCTCCCCGTCCTCCTCCTCGTCTTCCTCTACCTCCGTTCTCCGACCATCTCCGATACTCATACCACGCTCCCCGATGAAATCTTTGGGCTCCTTCATTTTGTTACCTCCCCGGACGAGGCAGGTCGAGTCATCACCATCCCGGACACCCCAGACGCCAGCGCACTCGGAGGGCCCATCGCGCCGGACAAGCCCGTAGAAATGGCATGGTACGCCCTCGGGGCCATCGCCAAGCACCGTCAGCACCGCTCAGTCCGCTCGAGCGGATGGGACGACAGACTCGCCGTCCTACGCACACACCACCCCCTCGTCGTCTTCTCCAAGGTGCGCCGTACATCCCCCAACTCCCCAACCCGGGTGACGACTACCGACCGACCTTAGTCATCGTGCCCGTAAGTGTTGTGCACAACCCATCTCGCTTGGCTCATATACCCACACTAGGTATTCGAAGCGCGCCAAGCGGCTGCTTGAGGGGTATAAACTATTGCCCGCGCCCACGATCATTCAAGTCGATTTGCGAGGTGTGTGCATGTTCGGTTCTGGCTCGAATTGGCTGAATGATGGTGCCGTTAGAGGACGGGGACGACATCAAGACGCTCCTGATCCGGCTGACCGGTCATTCGACGTTCCCAAACGTGATTCTGCACGGCCACTCGCTGGGTGGATCTGATGATCTGGTGCGGCTGCATGAAGAGGGTCGGCTTAGACAGGTACTCGAGAACGGCGGGATGAGGGTAGGAGGAGAGACTGTTTCCCCATGGATTTAAACAGTTCCTGGGCGCATTGTCGTCACGATGGAGTCGCTTATTCCACCTCGCGTAAGGCGCTGATCCAGAAAATAAAGTAGATTGCGACGTAAAGACAGATATCGAATATATTGCCCGATTGTCCCGGTCTGTCGTCCTACAAGAGCTATCGTAGCAGCGTATTTAGACGCGTCGTGAGGTATTACTCTAATGGTCAGTGATGTATGCAACCGAGTGAGCTAACAGAGCAGTCCACGTTCATCTCCTCGACACCCGTTTCCGGACGGGGTCTCCACCTAAGCGGCTTGGCGCTTACCCTTGCCCCTTCTCTTCCCAGAGTCGGGCGTGGCACCGGCCTCGCGCACTCTTCGGGCGAGCTCACCACTTTCATGCAATTTCCTGATTTCAGCCATGAGGCCCTTTGTGTCCGACACCTCCATTCCCACAGGGTGACCACCGATCATGAGGATGGGAAAGGCGGGCACATGCGTCAGTCTGTTCAAAAGAGGCAAGAGAACCTGCGCGTCTTCGCGCTGATCCACTTCGACAACGAGTGGTGCAGGGCTGAGCTCCATGTCTGAGAGCAGATGCCGAACTTCGCGCGAATCGGACGAATGACGCTGCCGATGTGTCAGTGGACGGGAGTGAAACACGCGCGACGGGTTACCTTTGCGAACAGTATCACTGGAAACCGCGACCAGACTTGTTCTACAAGCCTGTCGAGTTCGTCCCTTGCGGACTCACTCCGCGGATCAAAGTCAAGCACGAGTTGTGGGTCGAGCGGGAGGTCAGGGTTGACCGACGGTGGGAGGACATTGTAAGGGAGGGCGGCGATGAACGCGGAGAGCGCGGCGAGTTCCTCTGTTGGCGAGAGCGCGAGGGGGAGGCGTGGTGGTGGCACGGGCTTGAGGTACTGCTGCACCTTGCGGAACTTTGTGGATGGCTTTGCCGGGTGGCTCTCGTCGCGGAGGTGTGTCGGGTGGTCCTGCACGCGTGTGAGGAGCGAGTTGGAGAGATCGAGAGAGGGGTATGCGACGAAGAGGAGGTAGCAGGTAAAGGAGAAGAGCGAGACGAGCGCGAGGAGGGCCGTACGGTGTTTGACGCGGTGTTTCCTCGGTGAGCCGATGGGGCTGAGGAGGGGCATTGGAAGGGACATGACCGGGCGGGGCGAGCGTGGCTCAGAGGGTTTTAACGAGAGACGGGACGAAGGAGTGCGGCGATGCATGAGTTCCTCATTCAATCACGAATATTAATTTCTCATTTCTCATTCCTTCTTTTTTCAACGACGCGTTCTCACGCTAGATCTTATCGTGTATTACCATACTTGGATTAGCACCGTCTAATCCTGCTTGGCAAAAAAAAAAAAAAAAAAACAAGGATCACGATAATAAACTAGTTTCATTGTTCTCTAATACGGTACCCGCCCAATCGTCAGCGCCTCCTCGTGGTCTACGTCCACGCCGTCTGTCGTCGTCGAGTTCGCAGCACGCAGCGGGCGCGCTCGCACGGCCTTGTCATCAACGCCGGGTTCCACATCCGACTGCGAAAACTGTTCCCGGAGATGGTTCATCACCTGCTGGTTGATCTGTGGCACGTTGGCCGTCTTCGCTTCAAATCAACAAATGTCACTCACCTCCCCCACCACCGTCTTGGAGAGTTGCAGCAGCGGCCCCGTCAGGCCCAACTGGATAATTGTGTACCTGAACCGAGTAACGCCCATGAGTACCTGGGTTTGATAACACAATTGGGCCACTTACGCTGCGCTCGCTATCGTAATAAGCATCATAAAGTAGAGGGGGTTGAACAGCACCATCATTGCTTCGTTCCACCCAAGCACCACCATCAGTCCGTACATCCAATACGGCACTTGTGCGATAGATGACACGGTGCTTCGTTTCGCTTCAACAAAATATGCATCCGCATCACGCCTAAACCGCGCAGAGATATCAAGTTGCTTGGATTCAGAGAAGATGACCAGGGACGCAGCAAAGTCGAATTCCTCCTCCGTCTCACTAGCCGGCGAGGGAGGGAGCGTATACTCGAGCGAGGGATCGACAGGCGAAATCTTGGAGAAGAGCGGAATGAGTGACAACGTCTGCGCACATGCCGTTAACCCAGGTTCTACAGCTGCAACAAAAAGCGCACTTCATCCTTTGCCTTGCGGAAGGCACCTTCGATATCATCGTCAGGCTTCCACACCCGAGGTACCCCTTGTTCATCATATCGGAATCGTTCCTCAAAATGCATACGGAGCTTGCCGAGGATAGCAGTGTCCGCTGTTAGTTCGTCGACCTTACCACGTAGGGCCAGCCAAGCACGCGTACGGAGCGATGACAGCGCACTCCCATTCTCTTCCTCCGTGCAGTTGAACGCTACAACAGTCTCGGTAAAAAAAAGGTAACAGAATAAGGAAGAATCTTACCTTTGGCCTTTTTGAGATAAGACGATTCAGCCTTGTCCAACAGTTGTTTGAACGACCCCAAAACCTTGTCCCACATATCGGGTGTCGCCTTGTTCAACGCGATATCCACAGGTTCAGAAACTTGTTTCTTAAAGTTCCTCTGTACGATGCTCAGCGTCTCGTCCTTGACACATGGGATGCCCTTACCTCGATAAGATTGACCGTCTTCTTCGTTTCATCCTTCCTGAAAACCTCTGCAACGTTAGAAATTTCCTCTCTCAACACGGACACCTCCTCTTCCCAATTCCACTCGTTTTCTTCGATGCAGGCTTCCTTGCCACCCACCTGGAATCGCGTCTCGCACTCACTTGTCGCTTTGCTAACTACGTCTCCGAAATTATATTCTGCACCACCACGCAGGGTATCATGCAGTGCAGACTTGAAGGCAGAGAGGCATGACTTGTGCAAGTTCTTGAGTTGGCCGAGGAAGAGCGGGCTGAGCGTGGAGGTAATCGTGGCATGTAGATCAAGACGTTTCCGAGAATAAACGCCTTGATGGTACCGCGACGCATCACGGTCATAGCGGGCTGTGTCATACGTGGATCAGAAAGATATCACAACAGTGATGGGTGGTGGAAACGACCCACCCAGTGCTTGATCTCTCCAGTTCCTCATCAACGTACCAAGGCCCTCAACAACGCGTCCAGCCTCAATAGGTCGTTTCTGGGATTTGGCTTGCTCGTTGAACTCGGCAAGCGCGGTAGCAGAGATCTCATCACAGCGAAACTGCGCTAGGAGTTCTTGTTGGGTTGGCAAATCGAGGTCCTTGTTGGTTTGCACTTGCTCCTATACAACATCATGAAGTTGGAGTTTGGCACTCGATAGAGGATACATACCCATATATTCTCCATATAAACAGCAACACCATCTGCCGGTATTCTCTTATGATACATGTCCTTGAAGACGTAGTCCTCGCGACTTTTGATCGTGAAGCGTTCCCTTAAGACGGCAACTTCATCCTCAAACTTTTGTGCTGCAAGAATCTTGTGTGGCAAGGCAGTGAATAATAAATCAAAGTAGTCGGACAACTGAGCCTCTGCAAGTCCGGCTGGCTTGGAGAGGGAATCCCAGATGCGCATTAGGTCAGCAGTTAACGTGGTTTGTAAGTTGGACAGGGGGGTAACACCAAGGTGATCCCGAATGACGAAGAGAAGGAGTGTCCGAGACCGGGGACCTTCCTGGGCCTTCTTTCCAAACAAGCCGAGGTTGACTTCGAAGACGGTCTTGAGCAACCCCATGTTGGCTCCTTGGTAGAGACCGACTTGATGTTCCCACAAGTTGATGATGAGTACTTCGGAAGAAGCGAGGGAGAATAATGCAGATTTGCGTTCGAAATCCTAAGGTACGGTTAATTGGTATGAAGAAGGGGTGAGATTGGCCGGACCTGGTCTTCGCCTCGTTCACGACCGTCTGTCCCTTCCACGTCCATAACCATGACACTCATTCCTTTCCCTTTACACATCCATATACCTATCGTTTAATATTTCAGAGACATGTTTCGACAACGGCCCAATGGAATGCTTGCCCTTGGTTGTTTGCTGCCGCTTCGTCTCGTCCATGACGTCGAACGTGGTTCCGAACAGTCTATTCAGGAGAGTACCTACGTGACATGTGAGAGAAAGGTAGTGCGGGATGTATATATGACATACTCTTTCCCGTCGACTGAGACCCAAAGACGGCGACGATGTTGTAGTTGAATCCGGCGTCGTAGAGACCCCATCGTTCGATTTGGGTAGATAGGTCCGGACTGGTGTGGGTGGTGAGCCCGGGTCTCACACTGAACACAACACTCACGTGAAATTCTTGTCGTCGTCGATAATTTGTGTCCGTTCTGAAGGTCTTTCACTATTGAGAGTCGACGACTCGTGTTTTGAATTAACGGCGGGCGGTGTGCTACCATTCGGAAGTGAACCGCCATAGGCTGGTGGGATGTCAGCGTAGGACATTTGGTACACAAAAGAACACGAAAAGACAAGGGAGTGAAGCGAAAGAGAAAGATACTCGCACTCGCTGCAAGAGCAGAAGAGTCAAAAGACACGACACGCGACATTGCTCAATCAGTTTCGGCTATTTCCGATACCCGCTCCTCCCTCGAACAGCATGTTACCACCACCCGATGAGTCTAAGTAGGTACTGCGCCGCTTCTCATAAAAGGGTCTGTCGTGACAAGGACCCTCCCCTGTTTTACTACGCCTACCAAAAGTACAAGGCCGAGAAGAAGAAGCAGTGCATCCAACTCGACATCAGACACGGGGGTGGAGCACATCCATGCGTCGACAGCGCCTCAAGGCAAGCAACGAAAGAATTAGGTTAGTGTCTGTCGGTGTCGGTCTGGGTCTGGTCTGACCGTGCAGCAACGCCGATAAGAATGTGTGGATGGATTGACGTGTATTTGATTTGTTAATGTAACTTGCAACGTCGGAATCAGCAATCGACATGCCAATGAGTTTAAAGAGACCCGCCGTTTTCTTTCTCTCTCTCTCTCTCTCTCTCTCTCTTCATCCTGTCGCTCGTTTCTTGCCATGGCGTCTTCGGACGTTGTTGCTTCTGCCCTCCTTCTCCACATTCCGGTCGTTTCGTTTCTTCTCTTTCTATACGCTCTCGTCCACAGATCTACCCCGCTAAAGCGTGCACTCTTCATCCTCGTCGCCGTATTGGCTGCAGTTGCAGGGGGGTCTGCCGTGAGCGTCGCCTGTGGTCAACCACTCAGGATCGTGGCCAAGACCTTCACCGTCCTTTTACATTCCACACGTGAGCCAGCTTGATCACCATAGCCCATCGTTCATGGTCGTTCCAGTGTCTGCCATGTCTATATACGCTCTCAGCCCATCGTCCTGCGTATTTGCGATCTCCCTTCCCTTCCTCCGATATATCCTCCCCCTAGCTGCACTTTTGGTCGGTTGCGGTACGCCACCATTCCCACTTGCTATGCCCTCGTTGATGTCGGACAGAGCTCATCTCTGCGTTAATTCCAACCAGCCCTATCCTCCTCTCGTCCATCTTTGCACTTGTGTCTCGTGGAACCCTGCTCACTGCTGCTATAGCCGCCACAATCCTCTCGCGCCGTCTAGCGATAAACTTGGGTATCGAAAAAGGTGGGCCAGCCGATGAATCTTTGGCAGGGTCTGGTCGCGTGTCTTCTCCAACCCAAGCTACATGGCCATTTCCAGGTTCTCTTGCATTGCAAGGTCAGTTGGAACAAACGTTTCCCCCGAGTAAATCCACCCCGCCCGTTCTTTCTTTCCCTTTGGCGGCTCGTACATGCCACACAGCGAATGACGTATACAATATCGACGGACAAGCCTTTATTTTACTCCCGCTGGTCCTTGTGATGACGCAAGTATTCGCCACCCTCGTTGCTGCCCTGAGTGTCGCCGCCGCCATACTCGTGGATACCACCACTAACTACCCTTTGTCCTGCATCCTCATCGCGAACGCTACTTGCACCCTTCTGTGGTCGTTTGCGGTATTAGCCATCATTCAGAGTGAGTCGGATAGTACCCATACCATCTTGAGCTCACGTTCCTGCCATGCGGACAAGTACTCCCCATCATTCCTCGTCCGTATCCCTTGGAAAAACAGGTTGTGATGGGATACGAACAGGGGCGCCTCGGAGATGACATTGGCAAGTTCTCTGCTGTACCCAGGACACCGAAACCCTCCCTCACCAGACGCGGATCCGATTCTCTACTCGATTTCCTCTCCTTGCGAGATCCGTTTGCTAGTTCACCACCCCCGCAACCTCCTCTCCCACCTGTCGGGCTTGGCCTCGATGAGGTCGACGTGGGGTGGAACGGAAACAAGGAAATTGGTGTGCAATATCGTTTTCCGGCACCGCGTTCAATCGTCAAAGGAGGACAACGCAAGGGGAAAAATCCCCGTGCCAACAGGAAGCGGCATCAATCTCGGACGCTGCTCCCTGTTCCGGAGAGCCGAGGTACCGAAGTGGACGTTGAAAGGGACAGGGGATTTGGAGACGAGGCGCGGCTCGCGCAGCTCCTCTTGCAGTCTCTCTGCGAGGGTAACGAAGACGTTGAGAGTCTGACCCCCCCCACTCCAGTTCCAAGAGTGCCATCCCCTCCAGCGGTCCATCTACCACAAATTTCGAGATGGAGCACGGGCACGACGGTTCAGTCCGTCGTGTCTGCTTCGGTTAGCAACAGGTCTGGCGTGTCGACGTACAACACGTGTGCGAGCGAACGAGTTCCGCCAAGCAGGATCTCCATGAACACCATCGCTTCTGTACTCGGCAGTCGAAGGAGTTTAGAAACAAAAAGGAAGTCCGGGATGACCGCGTCGTCTTCAAAGTGTTAGATCTCACGTCATTGTGAGTACGATTGGGTATTCTTTTATCTATTTTCTCTGACCCGTGCACAGGTTTCGTTCGCATATGTTTACAAGCCAAAATGTAGATTTCTGAACCTCCATTCTTTATCCAGATCGCAGCATTGTCATCACCAATAGCTTTTGCACTCGTGTGCATGTCGTTCTTTGTTCTCAGCCAGTATTCAAACAGAAAACCAGTCGTTTATAACCATACATTTGTTTTATTGCATGTACACTGCCGTGTTATCGTTTTTCGAAGTGTATCAAAGTACACTTCTTGTAATAGGCTGGTTTGGTCATATAGCATGCGCAGGTTGATTTGATACCACATCCATCCCAATAACGTCGCCAGATCGAACAGACTACCGACATGATAGGACGTCAATTTACTTTGATTTCCGCGACAAGCACGGCGTATCGTCGTCTGGATCTCGTCGTGCAGGTCAGTGGCATCTTCTTGTTACTAGACGACGATGGCACGCATGGATGGTTGTCAAGGAGCGCGCGCCCATCTTTCAACAGCAAGCCAGGAGGGAATTCATTGTCGGCCGACAGAGAGTACCCAGCCAGGACAGATGGCATATCCCCTTCACCTCCATTGTCGTCGACATCACTGGTTCTTCGCGGTATTCCTTGAAACGCGTCAGAGTGTCCTCGATAAATTACCCAATTTTGTAGACGACAGCCAATCTGGATCTACCGCAGACCACGCGCCTTCGTCGGGAAAAATATCTTACCGACCCACTTCTCTGCAACCCTCGTTGCCATTGCCTCCGACGAATGCCATACATGCAGGTTTCCTCCATCGAGTGGGCAGATGATCTCCAAGGATCGCCCTACCATTTAACAGTGATGTGTATGTATAACCAATGGTAATCTAGAGCACACAAATCGCATGTTTGAAGACGAGGGCACTGTCATGCGTGGAAAGTCCACGGGCGCAATCCAGAAATGCAGTTGCCTGAGAAGTGTCACCGGAAACGGAGCGAATTAAAGAAGTCCAGCTTGGTGTCGTTGTTTTGGTACTGAAGTAACTCCCCTAAGAGGTGCCAAATGGTTCGTGTCGGCACCGTGGTGTGAAAATACCAGCGATCGATACCATCCTCTGAAATCCGAGGTCGATGGCAGAAGAACATCTGGGAGGAAACGTCATCGAGATCGACGTTCCCTCTCGCCGCAGGTACGATTTCATGGTACTTGACAACGAACGACAATGACTCGACCTTTGAACCTGCTAATCCATTCGCAAATGAGCACAATTACATCGTTCCGCAAGAAGGGTCACGCGCTCAGCATCGAGTCCTCGCAGCTCGCTGATCGTGTCATCAAATTTAACCTCAAGGAAAAGCACACGGGTTACGCACGCAAGGTCAACAAATGTCCATGACACACTCCCTCCAGCGGAATTCCCTAGACAAAGTTGATTCATTCGGATATGGTTCGGTAGTCTGGTGACCTCATAGACGGGCTGGTCACCAGACTAATGGTTCGGGCGACCAGGGAAATTCTCGTTGGAATTTAAAAGTCGCTCATTCATGAGGGCCCACAGAAAGGGGAATCTACTAACTTCTTGTCCAAAGGGTGGATAGACACCGAGTTATGGAACAGCACGTAGTAGCCTTCGCCATCGAGAAGTTGAAGCGCCACTGCACGCTTCCGTCCAAGACAAATGGCAAGCGCATATACGAAGAAAACCGTCTTCCCTAGCGGTATGGAGAACGTCAGGTTCGATCCCATAGGGCGTTATCACAGGTTGTCCCGTAGCGTATGTTCCGTGGTGATACGCTTGTAGTGCGGCACTCCTTTCTGACGAGTACTTCAAAGAGTTGTCGCAAGACAGGATAACGCTCGAGGTCAATGAACTTGACACCCCAAGACGAGACTTCTATTGTGCACGGATACGTCGAGGGTAGATGGAACAAGAGAGAGTCGTTGATCAATCCAAGCAAACTGACCTGCACGGATTTTAGCCAATCAATTCGGAACTTCTCAGTAACAATTACGGGGTAATTGTGTAGAATTATAATCACGTTTGTAACAATAGATGGGCCACTTCACATGACGGCTGTGCTCGGTTGAATGACAACCTTCCGGGCCCGACGCGGACTCGCGAACTGGCTCTTGTCCGTACTCTCCATTTCCCCATGAACGTCTCAAACCTCCCATTTGATCTCCTGCATGAGGTCGCGGGATACATGGACTCACAAGCCGATGTTCTCCGCTTTGGTCTTTCGGCCAGTCTCTTCCATACCCCCACGTTAGCCTTCTGACGCCCCTTTAGAGTAAACACCACTTCCAAGGTCTCTGTCCTACACTCTACACGAATGTGCAACTGGCAAACTCAGCACAATGTCGCTCAACCCTGACAATGCTCACCCGTCGCCCCAACATCGCCCGTCATGTACAGAAGCTCGTTGTCCGTTTCTCTATGGACTCCATGGCGCGCTTAAACGATGATGATGGATACATCATCTGTACTATTGTCCTACGCCTTATACCCACCTTGGACGCCCTTCATACCTTTATCTGGGACGCCGATGAAATCCCCCAACGCGACGAGATCTGGCTTGCACTACGAACATCGTAAGACAACTCCAACGGATAGAGATCGATAACCGATTTTCTCTTAGGTGTCCACGGCTCAATACCATCGGCACCTCTTACGGCGCAGAGCTTCCAGATACCCATAGCAACGTCCGTATCGCTAACCTGCGCGTCATTCCTGCAATTGATCGTGATTTCAGCTCTTCAAATTCAAAGGTCTCCGCGGCTTTTTCCTCGAAGTGAAACGAGGGTTTTACGAGCGGTTCGCAGACATTGACCTCCAAGGTGAGTCAATACACGTTCACACCATCATTGTTCTTACGGTTACAGAATATCATGCCGAGTCTCGACTATGGGACATGTTGATTCGCCGCTCTCCCGATCTAGAAGAGTTACACATTGGTGGGGCTCCCTTCGTTTCTCCGCAGGAAGTGCGTCCTCTGTGTCATGCACGATGGCCCAGACTGCATACCCTCTCATTGGGCGATATTTTACTTGATTGGAATCCTCGTCCGGGTGTCAAGCCTCCTTTTATTGCCTTTCTCGAGGCACATCCTCGACTTCATTCCCTTCGGACATCGCGCGCAGCGTTGAGCCCTGCTCTTCTACCGTCTCTTAACCCGGGCTCACTTGCTGAGCTCACCCACTTCAGCGGTGCAGTAGAACATTTACAGGGACTGGCACCTATTCACCACCAAATAACCAGCGTTGCGATAGATGAACCTCTGGTCATTCGTGATCTTGCTCCGTCACTACTCGCAACTGTTCTCAGGGAGCTCAAGTCCTTGACAGAACTGCGCGTCTGTTTCGTTTTTCAGTCTGCTTATGAAGGCGGGAGTCTGGTGCGATCTATCTCACACGCATGTCCTGGTCTCGCCAAGCTTGAGGTCATATGCACTCGCAAATCATCATTCACTATTGTATGTCCGCAAGAGTATTTTACACCTTTCTCGTGACGCACCTGGTTTCACAGGATACGCTTGCGAAAGCAGTCCGCACCCTTCCTCGTTTGCAATCTCTCCGAGTTACACTAGTTCGCTCTCAGCACGAAGACTCGCTCCATGTCTGTGCTTCCACAGTCGCGCGCACACTCCCGCGGCTACATGCCTTTTCAATAACATTCATTCCACCCGACTTTCCGCTTCCGCTCTACTTTGGTCTGGAAATCGGTCGTACCACTGGCGATCCCAGTCATCCATATACCGAGACAGGGAACTATATCCTCAAGACAGACGAGCATGGCCTACCTACCTCTATGATATGTACAGAGCATCGCAGCTCTCGCTTCCTGCTGTCTTCCTTGACTTCCTTCCCTCTGTCTTTGATGATACCCACCATTTCGTTTGGCAACACGTCACTAAAAGCTGCTCCGAAACTCAGGAAATATACATATATCCTTGGTTTGCACCACAGCGCAAAGAGGCGGCGGGGGCTCGGCGTCGTTTTCGAAAGGAGTGTTGCGGGCGAGGAGGTGAGGGTACTTGTCGTACTGGCGTCGCTGACCGGACTAGCGCTTTGGGGATACTTCTCCTGATACCTGTTTGTATAATTAGTGCTAAATAGTTGTTTGTAAGTTGGTCTCTGAAGACCTGAGTTTCTACGCTGGCATCCGATGTACTAAATCCATGGAGAGCATATATGCGATCAGCGTGGACCCTGTCTTGTGCATTGCGGTGGATGTTGAGGTCAGTGCTTCTACAGCTGCATCGGGTCATGTTTGTTTTTTCCAAAAAAAAAAACCCTGTCCCTCTTGCGTGGTCGTCATTGCCTCTGACAGATACCACTCTCCATGGAATATTCAGTTGAATGAGCAGGCGATCTCAAAGGGTCGTCATGTCATCGATCGAGTTGATGGTGATCCGGAACACATTTTGCGACTTTTAAAATAGTCCCAGTTCCACAATTTACCTGCAGTCGATGGCACACGGTATATCGGTGACAGTCACCATCTGGATCTGGTCGTGCAAGTGTGCGGCGCCTTTGCAGGGTGACTTGTTAGACAACAACATGGATGCTTGTCAGGCAGCGCGCGCCCATCTTTCATTGCAAGATGACGGGCTCCGAGTCGTAAACCTGGAGAGGGATGCATCACCGACCGACAGATCCACACGTCACCGCACCGAACCAATGATCTTCGTCAAGGTAAATCGGGAGAGGCTCGTACAGCTTACAGATAAACATGCCCCCTTCATTCCTCCATGATCTCATCGCTAGACTCCACCAATTCTGCGCGAAATTCCTTGAAACATGTCAGAGAGTCCTCAATAAGTCAATCCACTTTGCACACCCTGTAGATGGCATCCCTGTTCACGGGATCAACCACAGACCATGCAATGGGCACACGCGTCCTCTGTCGGAAAAAATATACTGTCAACATACACCCCCGTCATTGTCCCCGATAAATACCACTCTCCAAGGGAGCTTCTTCAATTCATCAGGCAGGCGACTTTGAAGAGTTCTCTTACCCTCTATCGGCGATGTGTGCGCAGAACTGACCGCGATCTGGAATGCATAAATCCCCTTTTCGAGTACGAGCGCACTGTCAATGCCCGGAAAATCCTTGGGCGCGAGGATTGTGCGACCCCCAACTCATTCCAATTCGGAGGAACGAGAGTGACCGGCGCCGTGAGAAATGGATCACCTCTGCCCCGCACCCAATTGCACCGTATGGCTTTTCCCGCAGTGAAGAAACTATGGAACCAATTTTCAAAGATGACACCAGCTACGTGAGAAATGTCGTCGAATTGACGAAGGGCATTGAAGAAATCCTGCCTGACAATACAGTCTTGGAATTGAAGTGCCTCTCCTAGGAGACGGCGAATGGTCCGTGTCGGCACCGTGGCACGAGAACCCGTGCGGTTCATACCGTACTCTGCAATTCGAGGCCGACAGAAGAATACCTCGGAGGGAGCACCGTCGACTGTGGCGTGAAGAACAGCCTGCAAGGCGCGTCCTTTGTACCATGACTCGATCTCCGAATCAACTGCATTTTTAAGTCGTAAAACGGTTCTGGGAACACAGCCCAATTGCTTCGCAAGATCGGCCATGCGCTCACCATCGTGCCCAAGTAACATCCAAGTAACATCCAAGTCATGACATCAAATTCAAGTCGAGGGAAGAATGCATGGGTCACTCACGCGAGGTCGATAATCTCTTTTTCAGACCAGATATCCATGACATACCCCTTCGCGCCTGTTTGCTTGCTCCACTCCTTCCAGCGGATTTCTGTAGGTGAAGTTGTTTGGATGGGTCGAATGTGTTTGGGAGTACGAAGGAAGATCCCGCTGGGGATTTGAACGCAATTGTTTGAGTCTGTGAGAGCCCACAAGAAGGGAAATTTATCGAGTGACTTCCTGTCGTCGAGAGAATGAAAAGACACCGAATCATGAAACAGTGCGTAGTAGTGTCGACCATCCGGAAGTTGAAGGACAACTGCACGTTTCTGTCCAAGAAAAATGACAAGGACATAAATAAGGAAGAGCGTCTTCCCTGGTACATAGAATGAACCATGTCAGGTTCAATCCCATACAGTATACCGAATCTTACCTATGCCAGGTTGTCCTGTAACGTAGACCCCATGATAGTACGTCTCTGTTTCTAATTCCTGGAGTGCGATGCGATACTCCTCTCTGACGAGGATCTTATCAGGGCCTCCAAACAGTCCTTGCAAGATAGGGTAGTGCTCGAGGTCAATGAACTCGACATCACCAGACTGTCTCAGGACAGCGTCTGGATTACCCCAAACGACATTGGCAAACTGATTCAACTGGGCATATTCGCTATCTGAATAAAGAGATTTGGTCATTACTTGAAGAGGAGGCCAACCACCTCTTCCGTTGCGACTTGTGACAAATCATGATTTATTTAGTGGCTTGTACACATGTGACAACAGAGCGCGAAAAAAGCTCTCCTTAAAGACCAGGTTCTCTAAGGGCATGGATACGTCATTGGGTAGACGAGACTTTGTGTAGATTATTACATACCATCGTTGATGGTGGTGTGTGGCGTAAAACGTTTTCAACGAAGTAGGTGAGCAACTGTAAGGCTAGACCGCCGGCGCTTAACTGTTACGCCAAAAGGCTGCAATACTGAGTGAGTATCCCGGACGGTATATATGCTGATTATCCGGAATCAGGTAAGCCGACATGCTTACATCTGAAAGACGTGTCGTGCCATCTAGCAACGAGCACGATTGACCTGGACGAGCATTGATAGCCAATGTGATCGACCTAATGGTCTACGTTCATTGAAGAAAGTTTGCTTCCCCTCGAGCTCCCTTTCCGTCACAGCAACGATTCCTGGGTAACTCAGCAGTTATCCTTCTTTCGCGTCCAGTGGATGGCTCGGTTGGCATTCTATCCCGGCTGGTCCATACTTATGCAGTACCCTTGAGGGAAAAGCGCAGACTTGGAATGGTTCTCGGAATGAATATTGCGGGCGAGGAGGTAAGGGTACTGCACATCGAATCCTTAGTTGTACAAACAAAACAGTTGTTTGTACGCCGGTCTCTAACTTTCAACACTTTCCACGCTGGCTTCCGTATATTCCTTGTCGAGTTCCTCTTATGCGTATACCAGGCATGTTATCTCCAACGTAACTTCTATGGAGAGCATATTTGCGATCGGCGTGGGCCTCGTCTTGCGTATCGTGGTGGACGTTGCGACGGACAATGATGAGCGAGTCGGTGGTGCGTTCTACACCGTTGTTCAGTATCACCCTTCTCACTCCTTGCAGGTGTCCTCGTAGGATTGTGGGAGGGGATAGTCCTCAACCACTTTGTACGACGAATGCCCGGTTCATTTGATCCATATCTCGGTTTTGGTTTCCGAATATTCGTGGACTTCCTCTTTACCCAGTCCATCTTCCGCTTGGCTTTTGTCGCCCTTTGGGCGCTAGTAGGCATGCTCCTAGCAGACATCGCCCCCAACGTCTGGCGAGATTCTGGTCTTCGGCACATCTACCGCCAGGTGCGCAAAGACGTCCGTCACGTCAAGCGAACCGTCCCCCGCATAAGAATAAAAAACGATCTCCCCAGCGTACGCTTATTCAATCAATCGCGTTCGACATCCGTGGAGTTATCAAGTTCAATACGGAGTGACATAGCTACCCCTTCTCGGTCAGCAGCTCCTTCACGAGAACCAACACCAGGTCCTGCGCGTAGACCAGGCCGTAGCCCTCCAGGAACATTCCCTGATGTCTCGGGATGGTCAGAGACAGGTACAGACCTATCCATATCACGCGATCCCCCGATAAAACATCCACCACCCTCACCTTCCATTATACCCTCGCGAGAACATGCAACGTATGAACACATTGACACGACTCATGTCACTACAACTCAGACACGGGCTGCTACCGTCGAGAATACTACAGTCACAATCCCGCAGACTCAGAACAAATCTGCATCCGTTGTCGCATCGACGTCGTTTAAACCTGTTGATGAACCATTGCGTCGTGACCCCCCTACGATACCCGACGACTGGGTGGATGTTGACCATCCTACGCCCGCTCCAGCGAATGAACCGGTTGTGCCACCACGACCTGAATCAACGCCCAAGCCTCAACACGGTCCCTCGACGCCAATTGCATCACCACCCGCATCTGTCCTTCGTCCTCCCACGGTGGTCGAGGTCTCTGTTGACCTTCCTGATATTGATGCTGACAATAGAGCATCACAACTTCCTGACGAAATTCCTCTTCCCGAATCGCGTGCTGCTTCCGTAATTGGAGGCGTATATGATCAGCCCCGGAGTTTGTTGCGTGACAGCCTTCGTTCTCATACTGACAAGGCCACCTCCGAAATTGGCGTAGATCCCGGTAAATCTCTTGCACGGCCGATGACCAAGGAAAAGACCAAGAGTCAGTCTTCGCTGCGCAACTGGACTACTGGACTCTGGTCCCAATTTAAGCCACAAGCTGATGCTGATGCACCCGAGCCTCCTCCCAAGGAACCGGGAGGGGAGCCAGCAGGCCAAGCCAAGTTGGATGTGGGCAGCACTGCCAAAGCAGCCGAACCCCAGATACCTACTCCCGCACAGGTGGATCCCCCGGCCAACATCCTGACTCAACCCAGTGATACCTCATTGTTACTAGCTCCAGTAGAGCCGGCATCTAAGCAAGAGCTACCTAAGGCGAGCAAGATGGATGAACCACCAGCATCTGCAGGTGTCGATAGCAGTCCTGCTCTGCTTCAACGCCAGAGGGATACTGTGGGGCCACAGAGGGAGTCGTTGGCCGAACTATCTCCTCTTCGCACACCTCCCCCTCCGTTTACTGAATTCGCTATTCCAGAGGGGGATCCTGTCAAAAGTCCTGTTGGAGAGACCCAGATACCTGTAGAAGAAGATCCGGTGACGCAGGATGAAGTGCCGACCGAGCTTAGTGCCGAACAAAAGGCGGTCGAGGAGAAGCGTATGGCATTCCTGTTGACCCAAGTGAAGGAGCTTGAACGATCAACGGCCAATTTACGGGGGAAAATGGATGCAGAGGATGATGACAAAGCGGCGAGATCCATCACTTCAGATCTTGAGGACGAAGAAAAGACGCTCCAAGATGTCAAGGCCAGAATTGCCAGAAAGAAGTTCGCAGGTGGACCGTTTTCTTTTCCTACTTGGGAACATATGCTGACTGACAGCCAGATCCGCCACTCAATCCGCCAATACAAGAGATTCCATGGTCGAACAAGTCAACTACAGAAATTCAGTTTACAGTCACGTCTGCAATTTTGAACGAGTTGCTGGCACGAGAAGATGCGGGACCTATAACTATTCGAGTTTTGTTTGGCAAGCCGGCAAAAAATCCTGCCAAAAAGAGGGTAACCGAAGCAAGTCAAGCCCTCAACGCTTTTGCGAAACTGTAAGCTTTCCTCTACTTTTGTTGCGCGCGATATTCTGAGAGGATTGCAGACATCAGTTCGTGTCCAAGTTTGAAGGGGCCTCTGGCACATTGAGCATTACATTCTAAACTTTCTCGAGTCGGCTTCTGGACATCATACCCTTCTATTCCATGCTTCCGGTAATGATTTATGAATAACTGTTAGTGTGTACAGCCTGTCTGTAGTGTGCTCGCATGATGTTTCTTGATGGTATTACGATAGCTGCTATGTATCTATGATGAATACCGAGATCTATTACTGAAGTTCGAGCACGTTGGCCAGCAAAGCAACCAGAGTAAGTAACACGCGAATATGTATTGGCTTCCAACTCTGGGGTACGGGCAGTCAATCAACGTCGCTGTGCACCTCGAAAGTTCGGTTAGAACTAAACTGGCAACACCATTTGTGATGCTTCCAGCACAAACGCAACAGTGTATCAGGCTGGTGGCTTGAGGGCTATTTTGGCAAGTTCCTTGCAAACCATGTCCAGGCCGCCTTCATGACCCCAATAGTTGCATTCGTCAGCTGATAGCCTACCAAGCACGTACGTTGCCGCATCGCCGTTACGGTCGATTCCGATGCGAAATCGATGAAAGTTAGGGTCACCTCCGATGGCGGACATGACACTGCGCACGCCGTTGTGGCCATTGGCTGATCCACCAAACTTGGGCGAGAGTATCTTGGGTTTGTGTTGAAGTGAGTCATGGATGACGATCATCGCGCCCGGGAAACGAACAGTGTGACGAAGGGCAGTGGCGACTGCTGGCCCGGTGATGTTCATGAGGGGCTCTGTCGGAATGAGTCAGAAAGAGTACAGCATGTATGAAGGAGGGTCGAACTCGGTTTGAAGAGTGTCAGGTCCACGCTCGTGTCGCCCAGGGAGACGTGCGAGCGGCCGGTGAAACCGTCCAGGGCTTTGTTGAGAGACATTCGGATGCCAAACCGACCAGCAAGTGCATCTATGATGAGGTGGCCAACGCTAGGAGAGTTCGGTCAGCGGTAGCAACTACTCGGACGAGACCAACCTATGTCGAGTGTTCGGGTATGGTATATTGCCCAGGCCAACAACGAGCAGTTTTGGTATCCCAGCGGAGACTGTCATAATATGAGATGGGGGTGTCAACTTGAGGAAGATCAGACTGATCCGGGTGCTCCTTAATTTAACTGTCCACGTGACCGGTAATTAAAAGTGACCTCCTCGTCCTTCAAGCACCTTGTTCTCGCACAATGTCGACGACGGCGACGATGCCAAAATCCCGTCTGCGCCATAGACAGTCTGCCGACGCACACGACGTTCTCTCCTGCCACACCCTTCCCCATTCCTTCGAGGCACTCGACCTCGCCTCCGGGTCTGCGAGGCAGTCACTCGGAGCACTTAGAATCTTACTTCTCTCGTATCTGGAACAAGTCGAGAACAAGCTCTTGACGATCGACTCACCCATCTCTGAGATCTCCATCCCCGCAGCATTCAAGATCAAGGGTGAATCCACCGTCGAAGATGCACGCGCATGGGCGAACGACGCTCTCGAGATGCTTCGGAGCATCCGCTCCGATGTCTGCTCGTATCTCCCGGAACTCCCTGATGTTCCTTCCTTGAGCAACGTTCGTGCACAGCTCTCTCATTCCCTGTCAGACACTACATCCGTCATGGACGTTCTTTCTCGCTTCTCGGACAAACATATTTCCACCTTGTCTTCTCGGCTCCAGTCCCTTCAAGCACATTTACGGTCAATGGAGGCATTCACCACTGAGTTGCATGCATTTCCGCGGAGCACACGTTTGTCCGGCCTTTTCGAGTCGATTATGTCTTCAGAGCTGATGTCCGAATTGTCCGACGACGTCACCGAGGCAGAGGACATGGCCCGCGACATTGCTCGTGCCATTAAACAGTCTCTACAAGGTTCTAAACTTATTTACTATGTAGACCTGCCGCCACAGTGGCGTAATAATCCCTTCGTCACTAGAGGATACCGGTACGTTTTTAGCACGCACGTTCCTCATGTCTTCCTCATGCGGTTCCACCTCAGGTTCATTCCGCTCGACAAGTGGCCCCTTATCATCATGTCTCTGTTTGCTTGGCACAATGAAACACGTGTGTCCATCATCATTGCCACACTTGCAGTCTTACTCATGTACATCAAGTGAATATCTATACCCACTTCATTCCGCTCATATTATGGCTCGTGCATTGTATTCCCTTATTCAACCCTTCTGCGCTCCAAGACATTCCTGAAACCGCATTTATTGCTTTTGCGCTTGCTTGTCTGTTCAGCAGCGTGCTATGGCATACGATGTCTGGGTGCGCGCACCATGACGGCATGGACCTCTGCGCGAGGATCGACTATGTTGGTATCGGATGGTAAGCATATTTATCGCCCGAACTACATGTGTCTAACCTGGCTGGGCAGGCTTATCAGCGCCAGTGTCGGCACTGTTGTATACTACGGCTTCCAATGTCATCCAAACCTAGGGAACTTTTTTCTCATCTGCTGTTTCCTTGTCGGTGTAGCTGGTAATGTATTTCCATTCCTTAAATGGTTCAACGATCCAGTATACAAGGTAAGATTCCTTTTCATGTACACGGACAAGGCATCGACAGTCTGCTAGCACGTCCGAGTTGTTTTTTTCCTCTCTATGGCATTCACGGCTATCGCACCCCTCGCTGCATTAGCGTACATCCATTCCCCAACGCAGATGACTGCATACATCAGTAAGTTTCTCCATTTCGTAAATGTTGCCATGTTCATGGTTCGTACGACGTAGACCCTGTCTGGCCATCTTTGATATCTTACCTGATTGGTCTCACTTTCTACGTGACCCACATACCTGAACGATTCCTCTCCGAGAGGTTCTCTCATTGGCTCGACTGGTGCGGCGGCGGTTCACATGCTATATGGCATGTCTTCATTGTCCTTGCAATCAGCCAGCACAGAGCCGCTATAGCATCACTTCGGGATGGAATCCCTTGCGCTTTCATTTCATGACGATTACCGAGTGTACGTTTTTATGGCTCGATGATTTATCCTGGAACGAAAGGATCCGTAAGTTAATTGGATAGAATCTACGAGTAGAGGGTTATACTTTTCACGGTCCATGTTTCGATAATACCCTATCTTTTTTTTTATTTTCCCAGCAGAACTCGTGGATACAAAGTACTGGTGATATTGCGAGTATTGATGTACAGATGTGAATACAACGGAAAAGAGTGGACGATCTTATTAGATCAATTTTGCCTCTCGCTTGGCTTGTTGCACTTGCGCCAACCGCTGGCTTCGAAGGGTCATGGTAGTGCCTTGCGCCGCCTTTTTCGTAGTTGGTGCAGGTACAGCAGGGGTTACCGTCGACTGCGATAGCGATATGCGCGTGTCATCCGAAGCAAACCCAGGAATACGAATGTTATGATTTCGTTCTGTGTCGAGGGTATAAGTAGCATCTATCGGGGCGACGAATCCACCTACCCAGATGGAGCTGCAAATCCTTTACTTCAAGTGTATCCCCTCCTCGGTGTTTAGCAAGCCGGCAACCAAAGTGGGTTACGGAGTCGATAAACTCATCTGCAACCTGCAAGAGCAACTGGTCCCCAAGTCAACATCACCAATGGACGAGAGACGAGCACGACGTACATCCTCCACCTCGGGTTCAACCCGTACATTAGGGTCAATGCTAGTCACAAGGTCCTGTATCGACCGCCGCATGCTCTGATCGCCCGGCGTATTTTTCCGCCTCGCCCGACCATCATCGAATGAGAGCGCGGTCGCGTCATCACTCCTCGCGACCTGCGACGGCGTCCCTGTCGGCATCCAACATTACTTCACACCTAATCTGAGCAGGCATCGGACAGACAGACCTGACATGCGGCCGCCGGTGATGCCACCCGTCAACGTCGGCCGTCCTTGTTGCGCCGCACTCCACTGAACGGGTCCGGGATTCGTCGTGTTGAGCGTCTGGCTGATCGGGTACCCATCGCCTGGCGTGGATGTGAGGACCGGTGCTGGTGAACCGCTCTTGAACGCGGACGTCGCACTGGTCGAGACGGCAGACGCCACTGCCGTCGCTGCCGCGGCCGTCCCCGTGCTCGTCGTCCCCGTCGTCTTTGTAAAAAGAAGCGAGGTCAGTAAGCAAACGACGCCGGTGGGGAACGTTACCTTGGCCGTCGTCGTCCCCGTGGTGGTCGTCCCCGACGTACTCGGTGTGGTCGTGGCGGGTTTGTTGTACTTCTCCGCGTACTCTTTCAGCTGGCAAAAGTGAGCGTCATCCACGCATCCCTCTGCAAGGCTGCACAACAACGTTACCTGTTGGATCTGTTGTGGATTGAGCTTGCCCTGACGCGCGAGCTCCCCGAGTTGGCCCATGTTCTGTGCGAGCAGCTGTGCGATGCGTTCACCGGTGATGGGCTCGCCATTCTGGCTCTTGAAGGCGGCGCCAAGGGCAGTGATAATGTTAGCCGGGTTTTGTGGGGCTGGCGTTGCTGGCGATTCCGATGAGTTGGTGGCCATCGCATGCCTCCTTGTCTTGTATAACTAACTGTCGACTACGTCGCAATACGTGAGAACAAGATTCCTTATTTGGATAAGGCCCTCAGCCTGTCTAAAAACCATGTCTGCACTCCATGTATATTGTTTTGACGTTGTGGGCTGCGACTGGCAACATGTTCAGCGTCAGACATTACCCCCCTGAGCCCCCCAATGGAGTAAACCCAAGGTCACTCAACCAACTCGTTCCTGTCCAATTTTGGATTGTGCAAGAAAGGATTGCCATACCATCTGTCGGTGATGTGATCTGGAACGCATAATTGAGGACGGGGTCCTTGAGTGCGATCCAGAAATATGGGCGTCTATCGTCCGGAAAGAGGATAGCTGACACCTGGTATGTGGACCCATTCTATGCATTTGTGAAGGCTAACAGAAAAACGGACACTAATGGTCTGTTCGTGGAGCAGCACAAGCTCGATTAGGAGGTCCGGCGCAAGCTGAGTTGGCGGGTGAGGAGGGGGTTCAGGACGATATATCCGACGACTCGCAGATTTTTTTCCCGCAATCCCGTTTCCTTCGACTTGCACCATATCTGTGCGCATCCTTTGACGCCATCTTCTCCCGACATGCTCCCCTTAATCAAGAAAACTCTCCGACACACCACTTGCTATGTAGTGCTACCTCCGTATGGTCCTCGTTGCTAGTGTTCAATCCATCATTTGGAAGGAGATGTGACCTAGTGATGCTGGCTAGAGTCACATCAAGAAGAAACTTGCTCGAAAGACACCTCGTCACAAGACAATGCCATATCTGAACGAAACAAAATGACGACGACCGCAGCACAATGTTCGACTAGAAGACCACAACAACGCAAGGCCCCTCGCAGCTAATCCCCCTGAAGAAGCCCTGCCCTTGCAGACTGACTTCCGAACACAGAAACACGATCAGCGAGAAAGAAATTACGATATACAACGTGACTTTCCATGCGCACGCCGAGGAGTCATGTCTCGCTTGTTACCACTCGGGGTTTTTATCGGCTATATTCTAGAGAAGAAACAAAAGTCCGTGCAACGACGTAAAGGAGGACCCCCCAAAACCACCAACCAAATGAAAAAAGAAGCTGTGTCACACTGCACTATATAATGCACACCCTTTCCCATCGTCATTTCCTTCCATTTCCCTTGTACCATTGCTTGTCATGTCCCTATTTGTTGTGTCCCTAGTTGTTGATACTTCCTCAATGTCACCTTCAAGGTTCGTCATCACTGTCCTCACTGCCTGCTGCTGACTTCTCAAATACCCACTTCAAGTGAGTGTGTAAGTTACTCTTTGTGAAACCCATTCCATAGTGATCACACTGTTTGAATAGGTCCTCCAGGTCCTCGTAATTGATACCCAGTCCATTTTGTAGAGCAACCAAGGAACTGACTTCATGCTCACTGGTATCTTCTTGGATGGGTTGATTTGCTGATGAGCTACATGGTGAAGCCTGGTAATGTGGTGGTTGACCAGACATCAAAGGGAGTACTTGTGCATGATTGCTAGACATATCTGTCATGTAGTTCATTAGTTAACATGTGAATTTATTTATGTTTAAAACTTACTTGTACTCTTGTGCCAGTATGGATGATACAATGAGTGGTGATGGGTAGATGCTGGGTGTTGCACACCACTATGAAGTTGATGCACACCAGAGTACATAGAGACATGAATCCCAAAATACCCATGTACATATAGTGCCATGCTTTGTAGTAGCATGGCATCCTGAATAACCCATTGGTGCCAGTGCATAAGTACCAAACGCAGATCTGGATTGCCAGCTACAACGAGATTGAATTAGGTCAAATTCATGTAGAAAAACATTTACTCATAGCCTTGCATCGGAATGTTCTCATAGAAAGCTTCCAATATTGTCATACAGTGGATCTTGGTCAGGTCAACTAGGAACATTGTGACGTTAGAAGGATTCCATGTCTAGAAAGGAAAGCACCTTACGATAGAAACCACAACGATTGTCAACATGGTGACAGCATATCACAGTATGTCCAGACAGGAATTTGTCGACAAAACGAGCAAGAGTCAGTTGACCAGAAATGAGCACACAAAAGCACTCAATCACAAGGCCATGCCGCTCCATCCACCCGAACACACCACTCGGCACAATGCGCATGGAAGGGTGAACGTGAGGATTGAGTGGACTACATACAGCTATCATATCCATCGTCAAATAGTCAAGAAATCACTCACTATCCAATGGTGATGATATGGCTGAGATTGCGAGAGTAGATGATAAGGTTGTGACTTGAGTGCTGTGCTATGACACATGGATGGAAGATGGGATCAATGGGCTGCACATTGGGAGCAATAGCAGCAATGGGAAGTGCTGGTAGGCATGACAATGAGTGATCAAGATGCATTCTGTAATCAAGAAGGTTGAGGGGATGGAGACTGACCTCTGTTGCAATCTTGAGCCCTTATATACCTGAGCTGAGTCCTGGTTCCGTCTGTCAGATATTGGATCCTAGACACTGTCATCAGCCGACATCAGTGATAGTGCATAGAGTCATATGGTCACAGAAAATGCTGTGGATGTTAATAAGTTATAACTTACTAGATTTGACTTGGTAAGTAGCCTAAAAATGATTTTAGTGTGCCTACAACCAATCGGATCTACTCTACACCTCTCATCCTTCTTCCAAATACAAGCACTGCAATATGTTGTAGTCATTTTGGTGGGAGCTTGATGTTCCGGGTATGGCAGTGGTCAGGTAATTCATCGGCTCACAGTTGGATAAGAGGATGGTGTCAACGTTGGGAAATGTTGTTTGCGAGGTGTGCATCACAGGCCAGGTGGTCATAGTTGCAAAAACAAACAGAGGGAAAGGTTGTCAGAGGGCCACAATGACTGAGCCTGTCCCAAAAAAGGAAGGCTTGGCAACACAATAACCACCTCTTCACCCCTCCTCCTCAACACTTGGATCTCTGGAAGAGCGATGTATATAAAGTGAGTACATTCCAATCCTTAGCTTATCCGATGGGGACTCATCTTCCCCACTTTTCTCTCTCAGTGCCTCAAGCTGGCCAGGTAGGCAGTAACATGCTACCTGACCAGTCTCCTCCATCATTTGAACACCATCTCTTGTCGTTTGGGCCCACTCCCTCCTCATTTCCACTATCCTTCCCATTGTGCCAGGTACCCATCTATTCATTGTCACCATCGCTGCCATTGCTTGCACTGCCATGTCCACCATCGGCTGAATGACCTTGCTCACCTTCTCTTTCATTCCAGCTCTCCCTATTGTTATCCCAGTGCACTTCCTCCTCATATTTGCTGCCTCTTGGGTTGTTTTAGCTGACCAAATCATCATCGCTGTCATCACATGTGCTGCATCACCTGTTGTTGGTCAAGCCATCTCCTCAGCTCCAACCATCTCCCTCATCCAGTCAGCTGTCTCTGGTGCTGTTCCAGCCCTTCCATCCACATTGCCAACTCCCTCCTGCACTCCTGCACTCCTCTCTCCCAGTGACACCTTTTCGGTGTTTACACTCACTGTCTAGGACAACCCCCTTGCCTTTTAGGCAACAAACACCTTTTTGGCATTCGTGCTCATTATCCAGGCCACCCCCCTCACTGTCTATGCTACCAACACCTTTTCAGCACTTGCACTTGCCATCTAGGCCATCCCCCCCACTGTTTAGGCCATCCCCATCACCATTTAGGCTGTCACCATCCTCGCTGCCATTTTTGCCACCTGACCCCACTGTTATTGCACTGCACTACGAACCCCCAAAGTCCCACCTCTTCACACAAGCAGAGATTGACCAGGGCCTTAACAGAGTCACTTGCAAAACTGTCGCCCAACATGTTGTTGAGCATCCACGTGATGCAATTGTTGAATACCCAGAGACTGGGGAACTGCTGGGCACATCAGTTGTACATATTTGATCCAGGCTTGTTCCATCACCTGCGCTTCAATTTTTAGTACTCATTGGGTGACAGACACGGTGGACGCAACAATGTCATCTGTAAGATGTTGTGGAATGCGTTGGAAAGACCTGTTTCATGCTTGAAGCTTCACACAAAGTGTAGGTTTTTTATTCACTTCATTGTGTCTTTTGTTTGAGCTAATGCTTTACAGGTAAAGGACTTTGTTACTGTGTTTTTTGACTATATGTGCCAACGACACATTCATTTATGAGTTGTCAAGTACTTTCACATGAGACTGTGACTGCATCATATGCCACCAGCCACACACTGATGAACAATGCACATGTGGAGGTCTTCAACAAGACCCTTGCATTTGTTTGTGTGCTCACTAACAAGGGGTGTGCATTCTCATCTGTTGTTGACTTCCCTAACTTGAGTGACATGCTGGAACAAGAGAATGACTTCGCTGGTGATCTGGACGATGGGCTCCAACAGAATTGCCACAAGCGGAAGATCTGCAAATGTCACAGTCAGCTTGTGCTATAGAATGACTCCTACAATCAACCATATATACAGTAAGCCTTTCCCTTGTCATTCTTCCATTTGCTGACTGTGTATTTAGATGTTCGAGATGCTCATCATCTTCCAAGACCACCCATTTACTCCTGCGTAATTTGTAGGAGTTTGATATTCCTTACCCTCATGCCTTACTTGAGAATAATACTACGTGGTACCAGTACGTTAAGAACCATGTGAAAACACTTGAAATTGGTCCCCTCACCCTCTGCATGTTCACAGCATCACCCAGTGAACAGAAGACTAACTGCCATGAGTTTTATTGTTGCACACCTTCTGTTGAATGCTCTCATACTCCAAACAGCACATTGGCACCGTGATGTAGACAACAAGCTGTGTCAAGGGACCCTCATAAGGGACCCTCAAACATGCACGACAACATATGACATTTATGTCCCCAACAACCTAAATGAATGCCCACATGTCCTTATTTTATTGTCCAATCCTCATACTCATCCACCACTGCTGCCAATCAAGACACCATCACAGATTGTGCAATGTCTTGAGTCTCTGTTGCTTCGACTGGAATGGAAACTGGCTGATGCAACACCACAACAGCTGGTGCTTGACTCTGGATTTATTCATGGCCTTCAACAGGCTCTCAGCTGGACCACTCATGAATGTGACCCGTCCCCACACAATCTTCATCCATCCCTTAGCAACTTAGATCATTTGTGGTGCCTTATCAATATCTCATGAGAACTCAACTTCCCATATGGCACCAGATTTTGGGGTACATTGATATTAATGTTTAATATCTATTGCTAATGTCTTTTAGGTGCACAGTATCTTGCTAACAAACAACAAGAGCTCCCAATTGAACACTGCTATCTGTGGTGTGCAGAATCCCATAATATTCCAGGCAATGATGCATTTCGGCTTGTTGTCTGTATGACAGCCTGGATGTCATTACTCTTGGTTCAAGCATGGAAAATTTCAATTGACACATCATTCAAGTGTGTCCGTGGATGGCAAGAGTTCAAAATTGAAGGTTGGGACAATGAGAACATGTGGTGTGAGTTAATTTACACTGATAGAATGCACTATCTATATGTGACCCAGCTGTTGTCTTAGCATGTGCATTTACAACATTGCAGTCTGCAGATACGCATGTTATTGTCTTTTGGCGCATTTTTGAGATTGTGACACAAGATGCAGGCACTCTGGTACAATTTTTTCACATTGATGGTACAGGCATTGAGTCCATAGTTGCTGATGGACACCGACGACAAGCACTAGGTAAATCTGTTATTATTCTATGTGCTTGTGATTAAACTGTTTGTAGGACTTGGCAGATTTTGTGTCGAAATTTGCAGAGACAATGTGTCACCATGTAGATATGAGCCTCATTGTCAGATGCAAGAGCTTGATCCATATGATCATCTCTGTCTTTTTTTTTGTGTCTGCACAGTCCATTTTAAACATAACATTCAACCTCTCAAGCATGAACTATCACGAGATGTTATTGAGGCAATGTATAGCATTGCCTCAATGGAGTCTCACATAGATTTTGAAGCAACACTAACTACTATCTGTAATGGTGGTGCAAAAGCTAAAAGTACGCTGTTTATTTATCAAGTAAGCACATAGCTAAACTATGTAGGCTGGTTAAAGGATAAGGAATCTGCAAAATTTGTCATTCCTGCACTCTATCAGCCATGCAACTTAATGCCTCTTTATATCTGGAAGGCATCTCTATCCACAACAAATGGGAATGAGCAAGCCCATCACAACATCAATTGTGATGGTGTTGGCCTTACACCTCCTTGTAGGTACTGTATCATGTGAGGACACCAATTTGATTTGTGGACAACATCTGCAATTGACATTCACATCAGTCATGGTATTAACTCCCAAGACACTATATCTACACATACTTTTCATGCTGCATGCTCAATAAGTTGAACAGGTAGGATAAATGAATTCTCGAGCAATAATGCATTAAAGAATAGCCCTAGTACGCACACAAGGACATCAGCACAACACATCAAAGCAAACCCATAAATTACCAACACACAACCCAACTATTACCATGCCAACAAAACAGAGAAGACTAAGCCATACCAGATCTACATTACACACAAACCACCAGAATATCACAATCTTGACATATAGCACACTCCACAATGCACTTGACATCAACAAGCATGGTCAACTAGAAGGAACAATTGGTAGAGGGATAGACAAGGTAGAATATGACATACAGGAACATACCAATTACAACACAAGGTTGCATTTCAGCACATATAGCAAGTTAGGACAAGCACTCGGATAGCACATGCATAGAGGGCAAAGGACAATGCTGACAGGTGGAGAACACGTAGGCAAAGGACAGCATTGATGGGGAACAGTTTACATGAAAGAAACAGCAACATGTGAGGGGATGGTAGTGGTTGTGGAACAAGAAGGGATCAGTATATAAAGTAGCAAGCAAGCAAACAATGTCAAATACACTTTTTGAAGTCACCACCAGTGTCTGGTGTCCTCATGACATAACCTGTTGGTACCTTGAAGTGGTTAGCTGATAAAGGCCCTGAGTGGTAACAAGTGACACAACACTGCATGCAGAGGTGCGACCTTTACCTGTTTGGGAGTGTCTGCCGGGGGGTCTTCAACAGGGTGCTTTGGGCAAGCAGTGCGGCAATCGCTCTAAGATGCCCAGTGGGTATCAAGGATTGAAACTTGAATGCCACTCTGCGAAATAAGGAGTTGGTGATACCTGTTATGACTATCCTTGATTTGGACCTCTGTCGGATGGTCTTCCTCAGGAGGGATAGCCTTGTGCATATCATAGAGTATTTGAACAAATTGCAAGGGGGTGGATGTGCATGGATGGAGGACAAGCGACCAACTGCCAGTGTCTGGGTCTTGATGACATATCTGTCGGAAGTGTGAAGCAAGTTTCTTCATGCCTTCAAGAAAGGCATGACCACTATGGCAATGAGGAAGAGGCAGGTGAGAGGCAGGTGGTGGCAGGGGTCTCTGTGGTGGCTAGAGTCAGGTGGTTAGCGTAGGTAGTTGTCAGTTGTGGTAGTCAGTCCCTAGTCCTGTCCGCTATCCAGGCTGCCCTGCATGCCTTCCAGGGAGGTCACTTGCCATCCTAGCCCCTTCCACCGCTCTTGCCATTGGTACAGTAGCTGGTCATACATGTCTGTAATAAGATCTCATGGATGGAGTGCTTCCACTCCCAGACCTCCACTTGGCTGTATGTGTGGAGGCCAGGTGTGGCCCAGGTAGGCACGCCATTGACATTTGGATTGGAGACAAGCAGTCTCTGTACATTGCCCAGGAACGGTCCATTGGCTTTGATGATACCCTTGTGCCATTCCTGCCGGTGGTTAAAAGGACCCACCAAGTTAACCACCACTACCCAAATCATCCAAAATAACAACTCCAGGTTAGTGCCAGGATTGTGAGGCTACTAGTAGGTGGATACAATATGAGCCTTAAAGACACACCATTGGTGCACATTTTCCAACACCAACATTCTATACATGCTAAAGTGAAATCACAACCTCAAGTCTATCATATAAAAAGCCCTTAAGCACAAGGTAATCAGTGTTGAGCATGCAAAAGCTCTTGATGGTATGACTTACATTCTGATTCATCTGCTGCCACTCCTGTGCTAATGCTGCAGCCACTTCTTGTCCATCTGACACCCCTGCTGGCAAAATTCCCAAGAAGTGAGAACTCCGAGCCAGAAAGTGCTGCTGCTGGGGATTCAGAACCCCATTGGAGACAAGCTTGATGGCTTCTGTCACAGCAGATGTGAAAGCATAACGAGAAGTTGAGAGAAGCCGATATTTGGGCATGTGGCAATGAACTTGGGTGATGATGTAGGGAACCTTTCCAAGAGAGGGCTTCACATCAGGTTGCCATGTAAGATAATGGAGACGTTCTTGAGTGAAGTTTGCATCAGGATCCACAACAGTAATACTGTCCCTTGCTGGGCCCCAGAGACCAAGCTTTTCTGGGATGGTATGATTCTGAATGGTGTGGGTGACTTTGATGAAGATAGGGGCAGGGAGTTGGGGGTAGTTGGGGTGTCGGCAGACATGGAGAATAACAAATTCATGCTGACAGTCAATGAGAGCTCTGTCCTTGTAATGGGACAGCATGTTGACTATGTAGCTTTGATGGATTTCTTGCATCAAAGTGACAGTGTAGCCTGCACAAAATCTGCCAAGTCCTGTAAAATATTATTATATAAATATAAATATTTTCACCACAAGGCTTACCTAGTGCTTGGCGCCCATCTGCAACAACAAACTTGATACCAGTTCCATGGATATGGAAAAATGTCACCAGTACACCAGTATCTTGTTCTGCTATGTTACAAATGTGGTGGAAAAGAATAACATGTGCATCAGCTGATTGGGACGTTGTAAATGCATGGGCTAACACAATTGCTGTTATTTAAGTCAGTGTTACGATAAGTCAAAAGAGTGATGTGACAAACAGCGCTGATGCATGTTGTCCCATCCTTCAATTTCAAACTCCTGCCATCTACAAACATGCTTGAACAATGTGTCAATAGATATTCTTTTGGCTTGTACCAGTAGCAATGACATTCATGTGGTCATGCAAACAACCAGTTGGAACGGTGCTTCTTTGCTAGGTAAATCATGCTCCTCTGCACAGCACACATAGCAGAGATCTGGCTGAGCATGCACATGCTTGGAAACAAGTTGCTTTGCACCTAATAAAGCGGATTAACGCAGTAGTCAGGGAACCAAGCCAGGACCTTACCATAGAAACCAGTACCATTTGGAAAATGCAATGATGCAGGTGATCAAGGTTGGCAAGGGACAGGTGGAGATCATGCAGCATGGGATCACATTGATTTGGTGTCCATGCAAGTACATGGCAAAGGCTTTGGACAAATCCCAAGTTGAAGGCCAGTTGTTGAGGTGTTGCATCAGCAAGTTTCCAGTCAAGGTGTAATAACAGTGCATCAAGACAATCTGCCAATGGTGGTGGTGTCTTGACTGGGAGCAGTGGAGGGTGGTTGTGCAGGTTTGTTGATATGACAGCAACGTAGGGGCAATCATGTAAATCATCTGGAATGAAAATATCATATGCTGTGGTACACCTCTCAGAGCTCTGAAGAACACCACAGTGCAGATTATTTTTTTCGTCATGGTGAAAATGAGCTGCAAGTTTGATTAGCATGTTCTAGGATTACAGGAAGAAAAAAATGCATGGTACTCATGGCAACTGGTTTTATGCTCGGAGGGGGATGCAGTGAATGTGCAGGGAGCAAGAGGGCCAATGCCTAGTGATTTTGCATGGTTCTCAACCTGTAGATACCATGCACTGTTATCTAAAAGCAATGCATGCAAATATGGAATGTTGAACTCGTGGAGGTTTCAGAGGAGAAGGTGAGGGCTTCCAGGTGAATACTTTGAGCATCTGTAAATTCAATGTTGAGTAGGCTACGGGAAAGACAGCGGCAAAAGAAAAACATACTGTATAAATGGTTGGTTATAGTTATTGAAACATAACTCTAGTTGACCGTGACATAGGCGTTGTCGGAGCTGGGAGCTCCTTGGTGTTGCAGAGGTTCCTTTTACAGCTTTTCAGGTCGTCTAGAGTTGTGGTCCATCGTGTCCTTCAAGACCCGTGTTCCTTCCGTGTGGTCCGAGCTTGGTCGAGGTTAGTCTGAGTCCGGTTGAGTTGGGTCTAAGTCCGAGTCCGGTCAGTTCGACTCTTTTTCTTGAACCTTTTCATTCGTTGTTTACAGTTATATTGCATCGTTTTTGGACTCATACGAAGTCGATCCTTACAGATAGTCGATTCCCATTTTGTACATTTTGTTTAGCTTCTTTTCTCTTGGTGCTTCTTTTTGCGATTTGCAGTCTCAAGTCCAGGGTGTGCCCTGGACTATAAAATCTGGACCTGAATTATTGAATGCCAGTTCCCTTCTGTCTGTTTTTTTTTTCTAGCCATCGTCGTCGTCTCTCGTCTCTCGTCATTGTTGTCTTTCGCCCGGACCTACTTCGAGTCCGAGTCTAAGTCCGGTCCTGCTCTTTTCGAGTCCGGACTTTTCATTTCGAGTCCTTTGCGCTTGGTACAGCCTAGCTACACCTTTCTTGTAGTTTACCACCGTTCCCCCTTGGGTTGAGTCCACACTCGCGCCCTTACTTCTTCTGCTACACTTTCAGGTTTCACCTGAGGGTCTGTCGTTAACCCTTTTATTTACCTTACAACTGGAGCCCACCACGAGGGGGTCCATTGGTATCACGAGAAGGTCGCTCAGACCCACGCCTCGACGCTTAGAGCTCGAGGGTCTCGCTAAAGGTCGCTCAGACCCACGCCTCGACGCTTAGAGCTCGAGGGTCTCGCTAAAAACTTCGGTGATCTTCACGTTTCGGAACAGGACATCCCGAGACCGGTCACTCCGGATAGGGTTCGCCATAACCGCTTGAATTGTTCTATCCCACCCGCTTTAGTTTCTCCCTTCGTTCCTGGAGGGTTTACTAGTTCTACTCCTCTTCGCTCTACTCCCCCACCTGCTTCAGTTTCTCCCTTCGTTCCCGGAGGGTTTACTAGTTCTACTCCTCTTTGCTCTACTCCCCTATCCGATTACCGCCCTTTTGAAGCGGACCTTCTTTTGCCACTTACACCACTTTCCGAATCCGAACCCGTTCCTTCTTCTCCAGTTTCGCCCGAGTCTGGCTCAGAAGGATTTTTGTCATACCTTCTCGAACCTACCCGTCCTCTCTCTCAAGCTTCGTCTTCTTCGTCCTCTTCTTCATCGCATAATTCGTCTTCCGGACGATCAAGTCCGTCTATTGTCTCCGCTAACCAATCCCAGAATCCCGTTCCGATGGCTCACAACCAAGTATTCCACATGCCCCTGCGCAACACCCCGGGCGCGCCAAAATTCGATGGCAAGACGCCGTCCCAACTCCCTCGGTACCTTGAAGATATCGAGCAGCTCGCGATCCAAGCGGCTCTTCAAGTAGACCAAAAAATCAAGGCCGCCCTTCGCTACGCGGACCTAGAGGAGGCCGAACTATGGGAGACGCTCCCAGAGACCACCGGCGCAGATTGGGACGCATTCGTTACCGCCGTCAAAAAATTGTATCCTGGATGTGAAGGTACCAATCGCTATTACCGCGCTGACATACAGTATCTAGTCGAGGACTTGCACAAGAAGCAGATGCGCAATAGGGACGACCTGGGTGAATACACCAGGAAGTTCACCAGGATCGCCGCGATCCTCATAGCTAACCGGAAATTGTCGGACATGGAGCAGGACATTCTGTTCCTACTCGGGTTTCCCCAGCAGGTCCAGGAGCACATCCAACACAGGTTATCCATCATGCAACCAGACATTCACCCGAACGACCCGTATCCAATGGACGAGGTCACCAAGGTGGCAACGTTCCTCTTATCAGGTTCCGCTCTTCGGTCCACCTTCACGTCAGACATCATTCCTCGCTCCCAACAGTCGTACTAGCCTCGTTCCGCGCCCGCCGCTCCTCCGTTCCAGACGACTCAGGGCCCGTCCCGTACAATCCTTTACCAGAGATGAAGACCGAATCGAATCTCGCTGCTCGACCGCCTCTGCTCTGCAAGTTCTGTGGCGGTCCAGGGCACTTTACTCGGACATGCTCAATCTGCCAGGAGTACCTTAATACTGGCAAGGTTGTTCACGGAAACGACAATAAACTCTACATGCCTGACGGAACGGCGATTCCTCGCGTACCTGGTGGTCGTTGCCTCAAGGACGGTGTCGACCATGTACTTGCTCAGTCCTCATCTACGTCCGGTCCCAGCATCACCGCCAACATCCTCACTGCTTCATACCCAGACACCCCCGCCATCCTTGACATTGATTCATCCGCATTCGTCACCACAGAAGCGGAACCGGACTACGACTCCGGACCTGTCGCATCCGACGAAGATTTCCAGCTGTACCTCGCTCAGGCATGGGCGAGTTTTCAAGCGGATAAGGCGTTGAAAGATAAGGGAAAAGGTCGAGCCAGGTTCGACGGCGTTCAGGTTCCTCCCCGGAAGCGACCGGAGAACCGTAAGGCGACCGTGTCGGAGGAACTCTTGTCCCCCGAGCTGCAAAACGCTGCGGGGGCATCTTCATTGTCTTCATCTTCGTCTACCGGTTGTACTAATCCACCTCCGCAACACATCCAACCTTTGTCGTCCGGACCAACCCAGCCCGGTCCCTCCAGGTCCGCTCCGGTCATCGCTCCTGCTGCTGGTCATATTCCAATTCGTGCTCCTGTTGCCAACCCTCCATTCACACCCACAACGCAGTACAAGTATTCATTTCCCCTTGAGGACGACTCTGCCCCCAAGCGAGTCCTCGAGAGAGTCCTTGATGCAAGCGTCCTGGTCCCTGTCAAAGACCTGTTTGCCGTCGCGCCCGAATTTCGCAAACAGTTCAGGGACCTGACAACGGTAAAGCGAGTCACGACCAACAACCCCGCCAACCATTTCGCGCACGTCAACGAGCTTGCCACTCGAGAACCATCCTGCATCGCTGAAGAGTATGGTGACCAGATCATCTGCAATGACGAAGGACTCATCGTTGCCCATCATAACCTGCCTCTTCGGGCTATTGAGGCGACTATTGGCGATACCAGGCATTCCATCATGGGCGTTCTCGACTCCGGATCAGAGATAGTTGCGATGCCGAAACGGATATGGGAAGAGCTCGGACTTCCTATTCGCTCGGACCATGTGATGCGTATGTCCTCTGCGAACACTAACGTTGATTCAACTATAGGGGTCCTCGAGAACCTCGCTCTCGACTTCGGCGGTGGTCCGGTAATGGTCCAGGTCCAGATCCTGGCGCGGGCCAATTTCGACTTGCTGCTTGGCCGTCCGTTTCACTGCCTTATGAGCGCCAATACGGAAGACTTCCCCGACGGCTCCCAGAACATCACTCTCTGCGACCCCAACATGGGGAAGCAGTATACGCTGCCGACTCGTGCTTGGTCTGAAGGATGCCCGTGCTGCCAAGAGAAGAAGCAGTGCAATAGTCACCAATCCGTCCTCAAGATGGATTTTTGAATATCAATGATCCGATTTATACTCGGGGAGAGACTGGTGAACCTTCCACTGCTTCGGTTAAATATTCATCTGTATCCGCTTCATCTCTGCTCCTCTATACGCACCTTCCACCCCTTTCTATCGGACCTATTCCGCCTTCGGATGATTACGTTTTTCTTTCTTCTACTCAATCTTCTTTTACCCCGGACGCTATTCGCGCACTTTCCTCCGTCTATTCTTTTGATCCAGTTTCACATTCCTTGGCGTACAAGCCAGTAGCCAAAAAGGTCCGTTCGGTCATCGCACCTACGGACGCCGAGTTTCGTATCACCCGTTTGCTTCCTGACAATCCGCTTCTCGGACTTAAACCCTTGCCTTCTCATCCTCCCGATTTCATTCCTGGACTTCGTTTCACCCAAGAACGTGCGGACAAACTAGATCTCGACCTGGCGAACTGGCTCTGGCCCAAGGAGGTTAAACTCCTTCATTGGCTCGTTCGTGACCACGAAAAGGCATTCGCTTGGGTTCTGACCGAGTGCGGACGTTTGGACGAACGCTACTTCCCGCCCGTCAAGATTCCAACAGTCCCACATACGCCTTGGGTACTCCGCAACATTCCGGTGCCTCCGGCAATGTGGTCCGAAGCGATTCAAATCATCAAGGACCACATTGCCTCAGGTGTCTATGAACCGTCTACCGCTGCCTATTGCTCTAGGTGGTTCTGCGTCGTCAAGCAGGACAGCAAGACTCTCCGTCTCGTCCATGACCTCCAGCCACTCAATGGGGTTACCATTCGCGACTCATCTGCACCTCCGTTCGTCGAACACTTTGCAGAATCCTTCACGGGATATGCGGTTTACGGGATGCTTGATCTGTTTTCCGGTTACGACCAGAGGCCGCTCCATCTGGACTCAAGGGACTTGATGACGTTCAACAGTCCTCTGGGTCCACACCGTCTCACTACTGTTCCGATGGGCTACACTAACGCTGTACAGATTTACCAAGCGGATATGGCGTTCATTTTGCAAGACGAGATTCTGGACCACACCTACCCATTCATTGATGACCTTCCGGTCAAGTCCGTATCCACTCGGTACCAGCACTCGGACGGTTCTTACGAGACAATACCCGACAACTCCGGCATTCGTCGATTCATATGGGAGCACCTTCAAGTCATTCATCGCATCCTCCAACGGTTGCAGAACGTGGGTGCAACCGTATCCGCCAAAAAGTTCGTTCTTGCGGCACTGGATGCTATGGTCATCGGACACAAGTGCACAGCGGAGGGTCGTATTCCCCACGAAGTCAAAGTTCAAAAGATTCGCGATTGGCCAGACTGCGAAACGCTTACGCATGTCCGAGGGTTTTTGGGTGTGTGCGGTGTGCTTCGCATTTTCATTAAAAGTTTCGCTACCATTGCTCGTCCGCTGGTCAACTTGACCCGGAAGGGCGTTCCCTTTGAATGGGGCGACGAACAAAAACTCACATTCCAGCGTCTAAAGGACGCGATTTGTCACTCCCCCGCACTCCGTTGCCTCAATTACGAGTCCGGATGAGAGGTTATCCTCACCATCGACACGTCCGTGATCGCGGTTGGATACATTTTGTCCCAGGAAGGTGATGACAATCATCGTTATCCAAACCGGTTCGGTTCTATCAGTTTGACACAAGTTGAGAGCCGTTATTCCCAGGCGAAACTCAAGCTTTACGGGCTGTTCCATGCTCTTCGAGTGGTCCGTATCTTCATATTTGGCGTTGCTAACCTTACAGTTGAAATGGATGCCAAGTACGTGAAGGGTATGATCAATAACCCGGACCTGCAACCGAATGCAACTATCAATCGCTGGATCACCGGCATCCTCCTCTTCACCTTCCGATTAGTTCACATCCCCACTACGCATCATACCGGGGCGGACGGACTCTCTCGGCGGCCTCCCTCAGATGATGATCCGGTCGACAACGACGACTTTGAGGATTGGCTCGACAATACGTATTCTTTCGCAATTTCTCTTCTTAATTTCCAATTTCCTCACCTTGACGATATGGCTTACTTCTACGGACCTTCCCATTCCCTTCTCCAATTTTGATCCATGCTTCACCATTTGGACCTGGACCCTGACTCCACTAGTCCGGTGGTCCCTCGGTCTCAAAAGGCTCTCGCACGCGAAGCACGGATAGACCTTATCCGCTCTTTTCTTGATACTCGCATTCGCCCTGCTGACCTCTCAGATGCCGACTACACTTCCTTCATCAACTCCACCACCCGCTTTTTCTTGCTCAATGGCTCTCTGTATCGCCGAGAACCGCATGGTCGCCACCAGCTCGTTCCTGCTGTCGAGCAGCAATTCGGGCTTATTAAGGAGGCTCACGACGATCTCGGGCACAAAGGTGTCTTCTCCGTCCAGACTCATCTACTTCTTTGGTTCTGGTGGCCCCTGCTGATCGACGACGTCAAATGGTACATCAAGACGTGTCACGAGTGCCAAGTTCGCCAAACTCAAAAGTTCCATATTCCGCCCATGGTTCCGGTCATCAGTGGACTTTTTCACAAAGTCCACATCGACACGATGGTCATGCCCAGGTCCGGAGGTTATCGGTTCATCGTCCAGGCCCGGTGCGCTCTTACAGCGTATCTGGAATGGCGGATGTTGAGGTCCGAGAACGCGTCCGCTATCGCATCATTCATTTTTGAGGATATTCTTTGTTGTTGGGGAGCCATATCCGAGCTTGTTACTGACAACAGTGGACCTTTCGTCCAGGCTTTAGATCTCCTCGCCAACCGTTATGGCATCCGTCATATTCGGATCTCTCCTTATAACTCACAGGCGAATGGCGTGGTCGAACAGCGTCATTACAATGTCCGGGAGGCCATCGTCAAAAGTTCCTTGGGGGGAGAGGTTCGCTGGCCATCAACCGCTCACTCTGTGTTCTGGGCAGAGCGTGTCACTATCCTCAAAAATACCGGACTATCACCCTACTTCATGGCGCATGGTATAGAACCTCTCTTTCCTTTTGATCTCATCGAAGCAACATTCCTCGTACCCGCACCCACTACTGAGTCCGTTTCTAGAACCACGTTGATCCACTGGCGAGCACAACAACTCCAAAAGCGCCGAGAAGACATCGACACTATGCGAGACCGCGTCCTTCGGTCACGGTTTGTATCCGTCAAACAATTTATGGCGCACTTCAAAAATCAGATCCAAGACCAGACGTTCCGCCCAGGCGACCTCGTCCTTGTCCGAAACTCTCGGATCGAAAAGAAGTTAAATCAGAAAACGAAGCCTCGGTATCTAGGTCCAATGGTGGTCCTTCGAAGGACTACCGGAGGTTCCTATCTTCTTTCCGAGCTCGACGGTTCTGTTTCACGTTTGCGGTATGCTGCATTCCGTCTCATCCCTTACTTTCCATGGACAAAGATCACAATACCGGTCACGGACCTAACCGGTCTCAATGATCGGGAGCTAGACGAGTTCGACGCAGAGGAAGACAGCGAGTTAGAAGTTGAGGAAGATGAGGAAGCGGTCCCCCAGGACTAGCTTCCTCCAAAAACGTGCAAATACACCTTGTCCCATATGTATTTTACCCCGGTGTTCGTCTGGTGATCTCTCTTCCATCCCGGTGTTCGTCCAGTGTTCTCATAAACTCATATAACAAACAAAACAAACAGACAATCGATCGGACAAACATATACGGACCTACGACTTACTCTTCCGCTTCTTTTTCTTGACGAGTGAATATGATTCGGACCAATGATTTAGACATTCCTTGCCCACACCCATCATCAAAAGCGCACCTTTGCATCATGGTATCCCTTCATTTTCTTGACGAAGTTTTTGTTTCGGACTTGGACTTATTCGAACTTATCGGACTCCAAAAAGTAGGCATAGACGTTCAGAAGTGGCACGAGGAAGACAAGTCAAGCGGTACCTTGCACCCGGGTGTCGTTTCATATTTGTTATGATGCTTGTTTTCCCTTTTTTCTCATTTCCTTTCTGTGTTGTTTTCAGGATCACGCAGTTTCGGACACGGACACGGACATGGATTGTGCACGACGAAACCGGACTATCTATGAGGCGAACCTATCTACTCCTTCGCCACTCCTTCAGCCCCCTCTTCATCGCCTCTACCTCCTCCAATTGCGACCCCAGCTCGATCACGAGTTCTGTCAGACCCGCAATCTGCCGCTACACCACTGCTTGCGAGGTGCGCACCTTCGACTCGAGTGACGCGATCGCGTGTGCCATTCGGTTCTTCGTCGCATCCGGAGCTTGGTGCCTGTGGATGACAGGTATTGCCTTCTTGGGAGTCGCCTCGGCCTTTTCGCCCTTGTCTTCTGCAGACCCGGCATTGGACTCGGACCCTTCGCTGTCCGAGATCTCCACGATGTCCTTGGGCACCCGTTTTGCTGCAACCCGCCAAGGACGTACTATGAAAGGTTAGCAAGTGGATGGCGAGCAAAATTGACCACGCACCTGGGGCCTTGCCCTTACTCTGCACCTCCTACGCTTTCCCTTTCGTCCGCCCCGCCTTACCTCACCCCATCAACTTCTCGCACGCGCTCTTGTTGCGATGACATCTCCTGCAACCTTCTCCTTCCGGTCCGTGACACTCAGCCTTGGCCTTCTTGCAAGGTCCACATGGCGGTTTGTGGACCACGTCACCATCTTCACGAGTGGTCGCGGTCGCAATCACCTTTTTCGTGGGTGGCTCCTCGTCTTCGTCATCGTCTGCCACAATCGGCCTCGCACACTATAATGCGTATCGTCAGCACAACAGGTTTGAGGCCGTGTTGTCCTTACCTTGGGCCGGGTAAACGTTCTCGTCGCCTGCGTTGCCCCGTTCCCCTCTGAGACCGACGGACCTGCTGTTCACGTCCCACTCTCCTCACTAGTCGACCTTTCGGGTCCTTGTTCGTTGCTTGGACCAGTCGTGGCAAGTGTTCGTTGATGCTCTTGTTCCTCGGCTTCACGAGACGCTTCCTCTTCTGCAGCCTCGCGCGCCGCCCCTGCCCATTGCCTCTCGGAAGCGATGATCGTTCGCCACCGGCCGGCAAACTCGTTTGCTTCTTGGATCTTCGTCGTTGTCGAGTTTCATAAGAGAGGTTGGCCCCCAAGTTTCTTCACCTCCTGGAGGCACACTGTTCCGTTACCCTGAACGAAGTTAAACGAGTCACTTGTGATCATACGTGCAACATACCAATACCTCTACCCACTCCCGTATCCAGTCCCCCTGCTCCTCCCTCAGGTTGTCCTTGTCGTCAGGCATGGACTCGGCCGTCGCAACGATCCGTTCTTCTGCTGCCTTGAGCGCGTTCTGAGCGAGGCTGAGCGGCCTGTTAGCGTCTTGCGTACCGATCGAGAGGATCTCGTTGAGGTCGGTCATGGTGGTAGAAGAAGAGGGAAGTGTGGTGTGGATGGTTGCGCCACGTCTTATTACGCGAGTCTTATGCTTCAAGGTCCGCTCTCAGCTGAGTCACGTGACTGACTGTGGACAGTCAGATAGCAAGTCCACACCGGATGTCAGAGCTGGGAGCTCCTTGGTGTTGCAGAGGTTCCTTTTACAGCTTTTCAGGTCGTCTAGAGTTGCGGTCCATCGTGTCCTTCAAGACCCGTGTCCCTTCCGTGTGGTCCAAGCTCGGTCGAGGTTAGTCCGAGTCCGGTTGAGTTGAGTCCGAGTCCGAGTCCGGTCGGTTCAACTCTTTTTCTCGAACTTTTTCATTTGTTGCTTACAGTTATATTGCGTTGTTTTTGGACTTATACGAAGTCGATCCTTATGGATAGTCGATCCCCATTTCATACATTTTGTTTGGCTTCGTTTCTCTTGGTGCTTCTTTTTGGGATTTGCAGTCTCAAGTCCAGGGTGTGCCCTGGACTATAAAATCTGGACCTGAATTATTGAATGCCAGTTCCCTTCTGTCTGTTTTTCGTCTAACCATCGTCGTCGTCTTTTGTCTCTCGTCATCGTTGTCTTTCGCCCGGACCTACTTCAAGTCCGAGTCTGGTCCTGCTCTTTTCGAGTCCGGACTTTTCATTTTCGAGTTCTTTGCACTTGGTACGGCTTAGCTACACCTTTCTCGTAGTTTACCACCGTTCCCCCTTGGGTTGAGTCCATACTCGCACCCTTACTTCTTCTGCTATACTTTCAGGTTTCACCTGAGGGTCTACATCCCCAACCCTTCTATTCTTCTTACAGCGTAATCTCCCCCTTGGTCTATCAATTAAAGCTTCCCAGTACCTGGAAAATTCATGATGTATTCCACGCCTCACTGCTATCCTCCTTCAAACAAACCGATGTACACGGACCATCATTCCCACAGCCCCCGCCTGACGTTATTGATGACGAAGAGGAGTATGAAATAGAAGCTATTTTATCTCACAAGGGGTCCCCTGGCCGATATCAGTACCTGACTGCATGGAAGGGCTATTCCTTGGCTGAGAACACATGGGAACCCAAGGCAAATCTCACGCATGCTCAAGACATCCTCAAAGACTATTAAAAGCTCCATCGATTGCGATGAATGCTGCAGTGACTCGGACGTTGTGATCTCTTCGTGAGGCTCCTCCCGAATTACTGCATGCGCGAATTTTGCTTCACATATCTCAAGACTTTCTGGATCATCTTACTCTGCTCGCTCACCCTCAGGCTTACATTTTTCTTAACCTGGTTATATATTCCAACTTCGCCCCCTTCCTCTTCTCCCACCAAGGCCACTCCGTCCCTGTAATGACTACTGCCTCGTCCCCTCCGGCTTCGAGTTCCTCTTCCTCTTCCGATTCACTCCCCAACCATTGGGCCGTACTGCGCACAACTCCCATACACTCGTATCTTCTCCCCGATCGCGCCTGGAAGGTCCTGTTTGCCAGCATCTTGGCCAAACCATCTCTCGTCCTCCTTCTTGAACGAATGCCCCTCTATGAAGAGGACCTTGCCATCCAAGGCCTAGTCAAACTTTACCATAGTGTTCATACCATGCAAAACTTCCACTTCCACATAGCCCCGAATGACCTCCCTGTGGCATACGGTCTTCCCATACGCAAATCCTTAAACAGCCTCACAGGACAAGTTCTTGAATTACTTCATATACTCAACTTCCACAGTTTCGTCGCACAACTCCCGATCAGTGTTTTATATCCTGTCTTTCGCCCCATTTTTCTTACATTGTTTCTTGACGAACGTGCAGAATATCTCGAGAACATCGCTATGTTCCCTTCTTCGCAATCTCCTTCCCCTGAACCTTTGCCTCTTGCCCTTCATATCTCCTCCCCCTCGTTGAGTTCCCCCACAACTCCTCTTCCTGCACCCGTTCTCCCTGAAGACGATGTTGTCCCATTCGTCCTTAACCCTCCTGGCAGTGACCATTATCTCAACCCCATCGCTCGAGAAATCAACAGAACCTACGTTGTACTCGTCTCTTGAACAATCCTTATGTTCGCCCCCCTGCGACCAACACCACCCATTGCTTTCGGTGTAACCAGGTTGGTCATTACCGAGACGAGTGCACGCTCTACACCTGCCCCCATTGTCACGTCGCTGCTCCTCGCCACCCCCAATGATTGTGCCTCACACTACAGTGCACTACTTGTCAACAATGGGGACATGGACCCACCAAATGCCCTTGCGACGTTTGCTTATCGTGCGATCAATTTGGACATAACAATATGCAATGTCCTTATCACCATCTCATTTCCAATGTCCTGCCCTCCTCCTGCGACTCAAGCCTTTGAGGTTAGGGGTTGGAAAGTTGTCCCTGGGGTACAACTCTACAAAGGGGGTATTGTTACAATTTCTTTACTTCATCCTGGTGTCTTTCTTGTTTCTTCGTGCATTGCTTATCTTGCTGCTCTGTTGATCTGTCTAGAATGCTTTGAGCATGCTTTGCTCGTCGTCGGACTGGATACGATGTATCTATACACATAGCCCCTTGGCCATGTGCTTTGCCTTCATCATT
>JBBPUD010000059.1:73046-91384 GCA_038094475.1 Phylloporus aff. rhodophaeus | reverse complement strand
TATCTAATCTCATCTTCCCCACACTCCTGAATAACTTCACTCGATCCACTGGCTATCACCAGTGATATTCTTAACCAAGTTACCTGCTAGTAGAGTGAGTCTCATCACTCTGCACTATCCCTATCGCTGTCTCTACCCCTTGGACGAGAATACAGATCCTCTTTAGCATCTGCTCGTCACTTCCTACCATCAAAGCACCACCAACTTTGACCACCCTGAGACCACCCCGAGACCACCATCACCACCTCAGCCATCTCAGTCACCAAGCCTCTTCGCACCATCGCCCCCACCCATGTCTTCAGAAAAACCCACCAAACTCTGAGCTGCTCTACCTGCTGACTTCTCCGGGAAACCAGCAGATGCTGTTAGATGGATTAAGGCTATGAAGGCCTACTTCATCATCAACAAGAAACTCTATAGCAAAGACTCAACCAAAGTCTTCACCTGTCTTAGCAAAATGCTATCCACTGAGAGAGCTGCCACCTTTGCCGAAACCTGGTATGACAGGTTAGCGGACCCCATTCTTGAGGAAAAAGAAAAGACATTCGACAAACTAGTTGAAAACTTCGAGAAAATGTTCTACCCCTTTGATATCCAAGCCACTGCCCAACTCCAGCTCCCTTACATTCGCCAAACCGCATTCAGAGAACCTGATAACTCCATCAATGATGGATTCCAGAAGTTCATTTCAGACTTCTTAGGAACCGCCGCCAAGTCTGGCATCACTGACCAACAAACACTCATTGGCTACTTTGCCACGGGATGTGACCAAAAAATCACGGACATGATCCTGTCTATGAGCGAATTACTTGCCGACCTGAACGCATGGATTGACAAGTCCACGCAATTTCACACACAGAAAGCTCGCATGATGGCCATCAGGAAAGGCGCTCCTTTAAGCCATAACACCCTCGTCACCCCTACTCCTTGTTTCACCCCTAGGACCACCCCTCATGTCAGAGATCCAAATGCGATGGATGTAGACTCCATTCAACTCTCCAAGCTCACCCCCGAAGAGCGTTCTAAATGTATCAAGGAAGGACGCTGCTTCAGATGCCGAAAGACTGGGCACAACGCCCAGAACTGCAAAACACTCCTGCCCCCACAGAACATCCACTCCGTACCCACCAAAGAACCAACCGTTCCAAAGGAAGTTCCTGTCCCACCATCCAACCTGCTCGACATGTATGTCAACCAGCTTAGAACCAAGGGATGAAAAGACGAGGAAATCCATCAGACGTTGAAGGCCAACTATGAGGAACCTGCCGAGATCCCTCTCCTAGATGTAAAGGATTTTCTCTAAGGGAAGATGCCCCAACGTCCTCTTCCCCTCATGTACTCGTAGCAATGGCAAATGAAAACATGTTCCGTTTCCCCATTTCACTACGAGTGCCCAAACAAACCGTCGACACCACTGCCCTACTAGATAGTGGCGCCTCTGGAAATTTCATTGACATATCCCTCGTTCCCAAACTCAGACTTGGATGCCGAGTCCTTCAAAAGCCTGTCATTACATACAACGTTGATGGAACAAAAAACAAGAAGGGAACCATCAAGTGGAAACTCTTTGCACAAGTTTCCTTCCCTTCTTTCTCTCAAAAGGTCGAATTCATGGTCACCTCTCTTGGCAAATCGCAAGTTATTCTCGGACTACCATGGCTTTGCCAATGGAACCCCGACATGGACTGGACCAACATGCGACTATCCATAGACTCTCCAGAAATCCTCCAAAGAATATCTTTATCCACCCAGCTCGCCCAAGAAAACACTCCCACCGAAACAGAAATCCCTACATGGTGCAAAGACTTCATTGACGTCTTTGCTGAAGCCACGTTTAACGTCCTTCCTAAACATCGAGACTACAACCATACCATAGAACTCAAACCATCCTTCGTTCCCAAGATTGCCAAAGTATACCTGTTAAACCCTGCCGAGAAGGAAGTGTGTAAAAAGTTTGTCGAAGAAAACCTTGCTACCGGTCGCATCATTCCCTCCAAGTCTCCCCAAGCCTTGCCATTCTTTTTCATACCCAAGAAAGACGGCTCGTTACACCCATGCTGTTACAATTCTTTTCCTATATCGTAATGTTCTTCTTCTTACTCATCGTATCTCATTCCTCACTCCTCCCTTTATCCTTGTAGAACGTGATGAGCATGCGCTCATCATCTTAGATCAATCATCCATCTCACTGTTCAACCAGTGACATGTATCTTCACACAGGTTCTCTTCTTGGAGTCTGTTACACGAAGTGTACCAAAGTCAGGGCAAGGGTTTGAACGTTACTCGTTTGACGGAGGACGCTCACGAAGAGGTACGACAACGTCGCCAAAGAGTTCTCAGAGGTGTTCACAAGGGATGACATGAGATGTACACTTGTATTGTGTAGATCAAGTATGAGTACATCGAGTGTCCTACTCTAGTATTTATACGATCAAGACGCACAGCAAAGAAGGCCATAGAATGGCGTGGAATGTAAGATCACTAAGTCGGCATGAGAGAGCTGAACTGCGGAGAGAGGCTGTCCGAAACGAGATCAACGAGTATAGCGAAGTGAAACTGATGTGAAGGAGAAACAGGGACTCCAAGGAGAGAACCTGTGTGAAGATACACGTCACTGGTTGAACAGTGAGATGGATGATGGACTAAGGATGATGAGCGCATGCTCATCGCGTTCTACAAAGATAAAAGGAGGAGCGAGGAACGAGATACGACGAGTGATAAGAAGAACGTTGCGATAAAGAGAAAGAATTGTAACACTGTTTTGCCTCGTCATCATTGTTGGCACTGTGGTGGTGGCGGCACTGTTGCATCTCCCTGCCCTCACCGTCATGGTGGTGGAGGCCTTGCGTGCCATGGGTTGATGGTGGCTGCATCACTGCGCCACTCTCGCCCTTGGTGATCATGCACCATTTTCCAGCATGGTGGTGGTTGTGGGCACACTATTGTGCTGCCCTCACCTCCGTGGTGGTGGTCGCTGTTGCGTGTTGCTGCCACTGTCACAGTGTTGGTGGCAGGTGCACTGCACTGCGTTCACCCTTGCCAGCCATGTCCTCCTCATCGACTTGTGGGTGTTACACAAAGTGTACCAAAGCGAGGACAAGGGTTTGAACGTTACTCGTTTGATGGAGAACGCTCACGAAGAGGTACGACAACGTCGTCAAAGAGGTCTCAGAGGGGTTCACAAGGTATGACACGAGATGTACACTTGTATTGTGCAGATCAAGTATGAAGTACATCGAGTGTCTACTCTAGATATTTATACTAAGGAAATGCACAGCAGAGAATATCTGAGAACATCATGGAAGAACGGAAATACTAAGCTGGTGTGAGAGGACCGGACTGCGGAGAAGGCTGTCCATCAAGATCAAGGAACACGGAAGTGAAACAAATGATGAGGGTGAAGCGCATGGCCAAGGGGCTATACGTATAGATGCATCATATCCAGTCCAATAATGAGCAAGGCGTGCTCATAGCATTCTAGACAGATCAGAGGAGCGGCGAGATAAGCGATACAAGAAGTGACAAGAAAGACGTTAGGAAATAGCAAGGAAATTGTAACAGTGGGTAGGCCGTTGCATCACCATCACCTGGTGTTGGTGACAGATGTGCCACTCGATAGCACCCTGCTGTGCTGCCGTCGCCATTGTCACAGTGTTGGTAGTGGGTGCAGCATTGCCCAATCATCATGGCATGTTGATGCGCTGGGCCCTTCACCAGCCTGTTGTCACACAGTGGTGGCAAGCCATCGCTCCACCCTGCCGTCGTCACTGTGTGGTAGTGGTGCACCACTGTGCAGCCCTTGCCTGCCCTGTCATCATCTGGTGGTGGTGGGCAAGCTGTTGCTTTGCCTTGCCGTCATCGCGTGGTGGTGGTGTTGCGCCGTGGCATGGCCCTCACCTATGTTGTCTGGTTGTGGTGGGCAGGCTATTGCACTGCCATGCCGCCACCATCTGGTGATAGTGGGCAAGCTGTCACCCTGCCTCACCATCATCACAGTGTGGTGGTGGTGTGCCACTACGCAGCCTTTGCCTGCCCCGTCGTCGTCCAGAGGCAAGCTGTTGCCCTGCTTCACCATCGTCATCATCATGTGGTGGTGCATCGCTACGCAGCCTTTGCTCGCCCCATCGTTGTCCAGAGGTGGTGGGCAAGCTGTTGCCCCGCTTCACCGTTGTCATCACCATGTGGTGGTGGTGGTGCACTGCTACGCCGCCCTTGCCCACCCTGTCGTTATCTGGTGGTAGTGGGCAGGCCGCTACCCCCTTTGCTGCCGTGTGGTGGTGGTGCACTGCTACACAGCCCTTGCCTGCCGTCATCGTCTGGAGGTAGTGGGCAAGCCATTGCCCCACCTCGCCAAAGCAGTTGCCCCGCCTCGTCGCCATTGTCACATGGTAATGGTGCGCCGTTGCAAAGCCCTCACCCACGCCATCGTCGCTTGATGATCCTGGAAAAGCTGTTAGAGGTTGTTACCTTCCACAATGTGGGTAGGGTGAGATACTCAGTCTGAGGGAGACTGGTGGAGTAGCAGGAAGTGACCAGAAAAAAAAATAGGAAGGACTTAGCTTTTGTTTTTGTTTCGACTGGGGAAACCATGTCAAGCGGGAATTCAAATACTCAACGAACGTGCGTGGGAGCAGTAAACAAAGTCATGTGATGACGATGTTAGAATTTTCGACAAGTCCAAACGTGTGTAACTAACGTGGTCCCACCACCATCACATGACCACAAGGAACACGACAATGGTGGCACATCGACCAGCCTGCCATCACCACCATGAAGCTGAGGGGGTGCAATGTACACCGTCACACCCAGAAGACGATACAGACAGTGGGGTGTTGCAACGGTAGGGGTGGCAGTGCCGATGCAACGATGAGCACATTCATGACGCAGTGTGTCACTGTAGTATATGTAGAGGGCCACCTATTATGTAGTACACTGTAGTATGGCTAGCAACAAAAACAACTATAGAGTACTATTTTGACTACATAGAATTTGAAGTTCTACAGCCCCATTGTTTTTTTCCTGATGCTTGGCATAGAACCTTGCAACAAAAGGAGTGAAGCCGAGATGCAAGCAAGTAGAGTGTATGTTTAGTCAGTAAACATGTGCATGTGCTAACTGACCGGCTACACAGCCTATGCCATCATCACCTACATTCACAATGTGAAATCCAGACTTGTATGCCATAGATTCAGACTGATACACACAGGGGTTATGTGTTCTAGATATATTGTGTTGCTACCAAATATACCATATACTTCGTTTTGACTTACGAACTGAGTGAAGTGACTTTCTTCCCAGTTCGGTCACAATGAACTGTACTGAAGTGGTGTTCATCCGAACTAAATTCACAGTCACTTCACTTCTGTGGCAACACTAGTATTATGTAGTTAAATACATAATATAAATATCATTTATAATTTGATTTTCAAATGGCCCATACATCAAAACCTTTTATTTTAAGTATTTAGATACTCTGTAATAAGTATCAACAATTCCAGGAGAATTTCACATTCACAATATACAACCAGTCAGATTTCTCCTAATAAACCTTCAAAAAGAGGCTGATCAAATGCCAGCAAAATGGCATACTCCTATGAATACTCATAAGCAAACAGATAGAGAAGAGAGAGAAGGGAGAAATGTCAGAGGTGAAATTGAAGTGTCACAGAGCCATTCAAATCAATTAAGAAACAGATAAACATACCTTGGAAACACCAGGACACACGCCTGCCAGCTGAATAGCTATTTCCCTCAGCTCTTTCTTCAAAACACAAAAAGCATCTTTTAGAGCAATATTATTTCCCTTCTGACTCTCAATATCAATACATCCAACCCAACACCTTCCAAATGCATTAATGATTGTCGTAGACCATTCTGCTATCCGGGGGGAACAAGTGCGGAAGAGGACAGACAAACAAGATAATGCGGCGAGGTGAAGTGTGACATCTACTGTGGGTGTATGCAACGAACTTTCTGCGTTGCGCTGAAAAGTCCCTTCATTGTCGTTCCATGTTTCAACAACGACAGGAAGGGGTAGGGCAAGCCACTCGGCCAACACGGGGATAATACCTTTCAGGAAGCGGGCGCCACCTATGCCAAGTGCCGACAGGACAGGCGGTAAGGACTGGGCTGCTGCAACGAGTGTTGGGTTGAAAGACTGTTTTTGGGGAGTTGGCGCTGGAGAAGAAGGTTCCGAGACATGAACAGGGTCAGTGCCCGCGTGTTCCAAATCAGCGAAAGGGTCGGGATCTGCACTTGAGGACACAGGGGGGAGGAAAATAGGCGTGTACATTATTACTGTACCGAGAAGGGAAGAGGAAAGAAGGGTAGAAAGTCGAGAAAAGCGAGTCGATAGAGACTTTGATTGTGATGATGAAAGGGTTTGAATGAGAGATGTCTCCGGTGTACCAGGTAGTTCGCTGTCATACGGGGAAATGTAGTATGAAGGGAAGATTGAAGGGGTGGTGAGGTCAATAAGCCGAAGAGTGGCATTAACAGCCGATTGTATAAAGTCTGGTGTCGACCGATCTCCGAGGTGCGACAAGGAATTCGTGAGAGACTAGATAAGATTCCAATGACACTTGTAAGTACTTCAGCTGTACGAAATCGCAAAACGCTACGTACTGTGAACATCAACGCGTCCACGCCAGTTCGAAGGAGTAAATCCGAGGGCACACGGGAGAGCATATCGAAAATCAGACGGACACCAAGAAGCTTGTAGGGTACTTGGTAGTCATCTACAAAGGTCATGACTGGGGGTAAGAAAAGCGGCCATGCAGCTTCATACGTCGAGGGCTAATTGGTGTTGATCAGCAAACATCACAGAAAGGGGCCAATAAATCAGACCTCTGTGTTCCGGAGGCACCAGCGGATGACCTCGTCCAGACCTGGTTGTTCTTTCCATGGTTGTTCGATATACGTATCCTGTATATCTGCTGGACGAGGGAGAACCCGCGCTGTAGATGTGTGAAGTCGCGGATGAGGAGTTGGAGCAAAGAGGGGTTTAACGATCTGGGTCAAAATTTGGGTAACAACCTGGGCTGAAGCAGGAACTCTAGCGAGGCGGACTATGTCAACTATCAGTGCTGATGAGGCGACAGTGACGGAATGGGGTACCAGATGCGAGCGAACGCGTCGCAGGGGAGGACCATCGGGTTACTGCTGTTAACGGGGCAAGGACACGGACAAGCTCAGCTAGCTCGGAAATCGAGAACACAGAGACGTCCGACAAGTCCAATTGGTTCAGTGCGAGCTCCGTTTTCGATCTCCATGCGCACAGGACAGTCGTGTCGACTATCTTGTCATGGCTTGCAAAAGCAGTTGGGACAACGAGCGAGTCGAGGGAAGCCAACATCATCGACAACGACGCCCAACAACCCGCGACGGTTATGAACGCATCCCTCCTTAGTATGCCTACTCTATCGCAACTCATCCACACTAATAATGTTACCCTCTGTCACTGACAGACCCATTTATCATCGCCCACCCCACATCTGTACAAACCTCGCTCGTCTCGGGCTCCCTGTTTGCCCGTTTCAACCCTACTGGACAACTTCTTGCGGCTGCACGCAACGATGGAGCAGCAGTTATATGGGACCTTGATACAAAAGCCACGGTCAGGTGGTGCGAAGGTCATGTTAAGGGTGTTACCGCCATAGAGTGCGTTCTAATCCGATAGCTCGCCCATTGCACTAATAATCGCAGCTGGTCACGTAACTCTCGATACCTTCTTACTGCTTCCAAAGACTGGAACATCATTATATGGGATCTTGCGTCACCTTATGACCCGCCTCACAGACACACAACCATTAGGTTTGATGCGCCAGTTGTTGCGGCAAGTTTCCACCCAAGAAACAGGTGGGTAGATCAGTTGAGATTTCCAAGACTTGTCTTGACTATCTCAAGTCGTATTATACTCGCCCTGCTAGGTACAGGTGAAGCTTACATAGTGGATCTACGCGGCACCCACCGTGGTCGGTTTGAACTGTGCGATGAGGACGAAGGGGATGAAAGGGCACGGTACGTTCTCGTGTTTTTCTTCCCCGGGCAGCACTCCATAGAACTCACGTGGATTCCCGCTGTCTCGTCACCTAATATCCCTCCATTATGAATGTAGGCCCATAATGACATCTGCTCGATTCGATCCAACAGGTCGGCATGTCTTTGTCGGTACCTCGGCAGGCGTAGTGTATGTGTTTAATGTTCGAACAAAAGGGGTGAGTGAACCCAACCTTCACTTCGATCTTGCTTCCCTTGAATTCTCTGGAATCGAGATTTCATGCGCATAAAAGTGTGGAAAAGCACCTAGATAACATACTACCCGTAGCTTATTGCGAGGCACCGTATATCTGGAGCAGGTGTCATCAAGGGACTCGAGTTTGCCAAGGGAGGTCGGCGAGTATATTCTAGCTTAATTCCTTTCCGGCGACTTACCTGGTGTGCAAAGGCGTCTGGCAACGAATTCCTCCGATAGAACCATTCGCCAGTTTACACTTCCGAATTATCCTTCGCCCCCACCCTCTGTCAGGAATGGCGTTTCTTCGTCGACATCTCCCACTGTCGACAACATCGTTCAACCAAGGGTAAACTCTGAGCCTAATGGTGTCATAGTCTCAGAGACTAGTTCCATCTCTGTAAACTCACAACCCATGCTTGAGACGGAACTAGAGCCTACACACAGATTCAATGACCCGATTTCGAAAGTTGCATGGCATTCAATGTCGTACAGTCCGGATGGCGAATGGTTGGCTGGAGGTGCGTGGCGAATTGTTCTTTTTCATACGATCACCACTCCGTGCCTTCTCACTCTGGACTGCGACGTGTAGGCGCGGCAGACCCAGCGGCTCATAAGATCTACATATGGGATATTTCCAATGATGGTCAGTTTGCGAGTGCATTAGACGGAGGGAGAGAGCCGTTGATAGACGTGCACGTGAGTTCCTGCTATTCTTCTGGCTCCTCGTGGATATATTTTGTCCCACTTCTTTCACAGTGGCACCCATCTGCACCACGGCTTGCTTCAACCACCAACCAGGGCACTATTCTCATTTGGCATAGTCCCTCTCCTGAACGATGGGGTGCATTTGCGGGAGGGTTTGAGGAAGCGGACGAGAACGCCTGGTATGAAGAAGGAGAGTCCGAGTTTGACCTGGCAAGTCTTTTCCTAGATTCTGAAGCGGGCGACTCACAAACTTGTTGCCAAGAACAGGAAGATGAAATCCAGCTTAAGCTCCGAAAAAAGCTCCAAGAAGACGAAGATGTTGACATCTTGGGTGGAATTGAAGAAGGTGAGTTTCCTGGTCCTCAAGCTGGGTGTCATTTGACTAATATCTCTCGCAAGGTGGAGAGAATGGAAATGATGTGGGTGGGCAGGGAACTGGAGACCAGGATTTCGATTGGGCAGATGATGATATGGATGATGATTACAAGGGATGGCGAATGAAAATTATCATGGTCGAAGGTGAAGATGGATTTTAGGTTGTGAAAGTAATAAGGATTGACAAGCCAGTGATCCACACCTGCATCGACTTCTAAGTACAGCTCTTTCCTTTCTGTTTCTAGTTCCTCTTGAATGGTCTACATCGATAATATCAACTATGCAGTTGCTTCCTCTACTTCTTGCCTCCACCGTTTCTGAGTCTCGATGATTTCTTCAAAAATCTTGTACTTCACATCGAGGAGTCTCTTGACCTTTGGAGATATAGCGGGAGCCACAAGGGTACCTGGTAGGGTCATCTCAACCTACGAGCGCAATTTTTGTGGTCAGGGGTTAATCATCACCACGAAGCGAAGTGCGAGACTTGCCATTATTTTCCACATTTGTTCAGAAGTCGTCACCTTTTCAGCAGCAATCCTTGCTAGCATTGCTGCACCGAGCACAACGGCTTCCGAGTAAGATGCAGGGAGAACAACCGGGATCCCACAAACGTCGGCAAAGAGCTGCATTAGCACAACGTTACGCGCTTGCCCTCCAGAAAGGTAAAGAGAATTGATCGAGTGACCTGCAGCATTCATCGAGTTGATGATGTGACGTGTCTGCAACGCAATGGCCTCGAGGGTCAGATAGTATTTCTTGGACAGATCGGCGATGGAAGCATCCTGGCAACAATGAGTAAAGATGCTACCAGGAAAGAGTCAACGCACGAGTTCAAGACCAATAATCGCACCTCTCATGCGAGGATCTGCGATCGGTGACCTGTTTCCTGTCAGGGAATAAGAAACTTGGAGCCAACGCAACGAGTTAACATACCGTGGAAGTCTGGATAGAACTGAATGTCTTTTGTAAGTTCTGCGAATGTCCCGACTTGTTTCTCCTCGCATAACCTTTCAAGTGTTTCGTAAAGGACTTCCGGCGAATATGAATGTTGTCAGAACCAACACCGCCGCATTAAACAGTTGTAACTGACCTTGATGGATGTTCTTCTGTTCTTGTTTGGCTCGCTCTTGAAGCTCGGGATACGCGGCATGAGTCGTAATGATGAAGTCAATGAGCTGTCCGGTTGAAGACTGTCCACCCTCATTCATCCACCATCCAGGGAAAGCGGCGTCCTTGATCACAGGTCAACTTGTCGATGACTAACAGAATGATTGGTCTTACTCTGTATGGGCCCCAAACACCATTTACAAATACTCCTTCTTTGCTCTAGCATGGGATTCAGTGTAATACCGGAACGGAATAGCCTAGACTGACCTGTACCAGGTGGCATGTGCTTGTCCCCGCAACGGCAGCCAACCGATGACGCGACTCATCGACGGATGGAGTCGCAGACAAGCGTCCATTCTCAGTGTACCGTGCCCCAACTGTGCCCATCCAACCTGCGTAGCTTCAGCTACCATCAGGATCGTGGATGTATGAAATAGTCGGTCAAATGCTCACGCGTCAATTAGGCCGCTGCCAACAGATGTTCCCTTTAACAAGCCGAGGTCCTTTGCAGCCTGCTCGGTGAGACCTTGGCCAATAGGTGACCCCGCAGCTTTGATACGACCCTTCGCGGCACCCATCTGCTTCCATTCGCCGTAATCAATAAGCTCTGCAAGACCAATACGAGTGAAGAAATCTTCTTGCCATCCCTTGTCGGGAACGAAGGAACATTTGCATGTCGTGGAGCAGTACGATCGCGTGTTGTCTCCAGTGGACTTGTAGGTGAAGAAATCGGGAAGATCAAAGAATTGACACCTAGAGAAATGAGCCGAGTTCATATGCTTCTTTAACCACAAGATCTTCGGGATTTCCATCTCGAGCTATGAATAAAAATCAGCATGAGCTATGGACGAGACATCCATGCGAGCGTACACTCATCGTCCCACCGACGTAGTTCAGGACAATGGAACCGGTCGAGTTGATAAGTTCGGCTTCTTTCTCTGCTCTATGGTCTGCCCATAAGATGATGTTTCTTTCACCGCCAACGGTTCCAATATCTTTCCCCCTTGTCACAGACACGGGGTTTCCTTCGAGGTCTGTGACTGCTAACGAGCAGGTTGCATCGAAACCAACTCCTTTGACTGCGCTCTTGTCTACACCCGACTTCTTCAGCACGTTCTTGACGGCGATGCATATCTTGGCCCAGATGTCTGTCGTCGATTGCTCAAAGATCCTGTGGTCGTTTTCGTCGCGCCAAGTCTTGGTATCTTGGGTATCGGAGGCTGCGATGTGCCCAGTGGAGTCGACAAGGCATGCACGCGCAGAGCCGGTCCCGATGTCCACACCGATGTAATAGTTCTTTTCGGTGCTCATGGAGGCGGGAGAGAAAGAGGAAGAAAATGAACGCGTACGAAGTTGCTACTCCACTTTTCCCTTGGGGCCGTAGCGAGCTGAGCCGAAGATAGGATCTAGTTCAAGTTCGCGACTTGCCTCGGGAACACAACCCACACATTATCAAGCACCCATCGCTCAAGCTCCAAAATGTCCTCGACATTGCGTCCGATAGTCTTTATGGACATTAAAATAGGAGAAACACCTGCAGGGCGTATCAAAATGGAGCTTTTTAGTGATATTGTACCAAAGTATGTCTTCGGCATCCGTCATGAGCGGTACCTCAACATTTGTTCAGGACGGCAGAAAACTTCAGGCAGCTCTGTACAGGGGAATGCAGGTGATCATAACGTTCCCTATAAACAAGCGCTTTCGTTAATCAAGTCAAGGGGGTTTTAGACGGGACGCTCGTCCACAAGGCTTCAAGAACGCGACCTTTCACCGGTGAGCACTCTGCACGTTTAGGCCTGTTAGATATGTTGACTGTGGCAGTAGAGTGTATGATTCATGCTAGATCGGGTCTTTCTCGTTGCTAACATCGTCCAGAGTGCCCAACTTCATGTGCCAAGGTGTGTGTTGATCACCTTCACTCTTAACAATGTATTAGATCGATGCTCGCCAGGTGGTGATTTTATAAACGGAGATGGTACTGGCTCCTTCTCGATATACGGGAAGAACTTCCCGGTTCGTCACGATGTAGTGTTTATCATTTCGAGCAACTAGGACTCAGTCTGTTCATAGGATGAAAATTTCCAGGAGAAACATACCGGTCCAGGTCTTCTATCGATGGTGCGATATCTACACTGCAACATTGCGTAGCTCAGCGTTCCCCAGGCTAACTCCGGTCCAAACACGAATGGTTGTCAATTTTTCGTAACTACGGCCAAGTGCGACTTCCTCGACGGAAAGCATGTCGTATTCGGTAAAGTGATCGATGGGATGCTCACACTTCGCAAAATCGAAAATGTGCCTACTGGTCCCAACAACAGGCCCAAGCTAGTAGTCAAGATCACAGGTAAGCCTTCATTTCATAAGCTAAAGACCCACGTTAACAATCTTTTCAGAATGTGGTGAGATGTAAGGCGGGAGGATGACAATCGGCCTAGACCTCTTTGTAACTGATCCAAATGTAATGAGATTCGTTGCTCCGATAAAAAGCTATGTAACCTTGAAAGTTGTGCTCAGCCATGACTTTAGGGACGAAAGCCAGGTAATTGTCGCTCCTGGTCTATACGACAATGAATGTGGAATCATCGCCACGGAAGGTCTATTTCACTTAATGCAGGCTGGGGCGTTACAATTCCAGCTTTGCAGGTAATCACCCGATGTTTGCAACATCGATAAGGAGACCACATCATGAACAGAAAGGCTGACGATCACCGTGCTTGGCGAATAAATGCGGCTGATGAACATCAGATCGATAAAATTGTCGAGGAGGCGGGTGAGGATCGCATATCCGTCTTCTTGCCCCCGTGTGCGCTGGACTTTTCCTAGTGCAGAGTCAGTAGCTGATCTGAGTCACGACAAATCTAAGCTGATGAACCAACAAAGATCATCGTCGTGACCCGACTTGATAGTCCGAATTATATCCATACATCAACAACCTTCTTAGTGAGGCCTGTGGATCGCCGTTTCTTGTCAGGCTTGTGATTGTCTTTAAGTGATACAATCTTCAAGCTGAGGCAATCTAAAATGCTATTCATTTTAGCATGCAACCACGGAAAAGTTCACCAAAGGGCTCGAGCGCTCTCAATATCAATAAAAATGGAGCCGACACGTCAAGATTGTCCATGTGCCAGTCATAAGCATGATTTTGGTTGCAGAGAGGTGAAATACATGAGCTTGTGGCAGGCATACGATACGAGCATGACTAGCTCTACTCTGAAGCAGTCGTTAGCCGAGCTGGGATCATGTTTTCAGTAAGAATGAGGGTCGAGATGTGAACGATGTGAACGAACTATAGATAAGCTGGCCCGAGTGGTGCACGATGCGTTTGATCAAACCTTCCTTCTCCAAATGTCTGATGGCAATACGTGCCAAGCTTCCATTGACTTTGAGTCGTTCAATGAGAATGCTCTGACTGATAAAGCGCCATGTGGGCACTTCCTTCATTACACGGTCATAGGTAGCTTTGTCACAGATGACCGAGTGCTGGGCCTTGTCTTTGACCTTTCCCTTCGACCACTTCTTCTTCTTAGCAGCTTTTCCGCCGGATGATGGGGCAGGGGTTTTTGCCTTGGCCTGCAGAATAGATCAATCCATGTCTGTCATCTAGGCAGCGTGCATGCATCCAGCTTCCTCCCAAAGATGTACGCGGGGTAACATATTCTGCATGCTAGGGCGAGTACAGTACATCTGGCCAGACTCACCATGATGATGCGGCCTTGTCGTCGTTGTCGTCGTCGTCGTCGTCGTCGTCGTCTGTCACTGAGGCCTTGTTTGCTGCCAACCTTCTCGGCGAATACCGAGAGTTCAAGCTCCGTCTTAATGTGGAGCGCTTAAGTCATAACTCCTGGTCGTGTTCAAGCTCTCTGAGAGAACGCGCTCAGGAGCACGATAATATTTTTGTGTTGAGGGATGGTTTCTTGGTTGCTTCTTACGCTTCCGCTACCTGCCTTGGCAGCACTTGACAAGACGCACGGTGTCCCCCCGGCACTTCAAACAAAGTATACCCCCTCTGCTTCTGGAAAGTGGTCATGTCTGGACGGTTCCAAGGAAATTTCGTGGACTGCTGTAAATGACGACTACTGCGACTGTCGTGATGGTAGTGACGAGCCTGGTACGTTTACAAATGGAACCACCAATCCAGGATGAGCTCACGAGATTAGGCACCAGTGCATGTCCTGGTACGACGTTCTATTGCGCGAACGTAGGACATATTGGCGTGACAATCCCGAGCTCGCATGTGCAGGACGGTCTCTGTGGTAAGCGGTCATGGTGTCTTGGACTGCCCTATCTTACTTGGCACTAGAGGCAGAATGCTGCGACGGGTCAGATGAGGCACCAGGTGTATGTTCTAATACATGCGCGGAGGTTGGTGAAGCCCACCGCAAGAAGGAGGAAGCGGAACGCAAAGTCCGGAAAACAGTGCGTATCACAAACATTTGGTATAGTCTATTGTTCAGTGCCTTTTAGGGCTCCAAAATACGTGCTACGTACATTGCTTTCGCGCAGAAGGAGAAGAAACGCCTCGAGAAACTTATTGTTGATTTGGACATTGAAGTTGCTTCCCGTGAAAGTGAAGCAGAGAGACTGGGAGGTAGAGCCTTCGCTGGATGGAAGATCCACATTCTGACCTTTTGAAAGACATTGCCAAACGCGCAGAGTCAATATCAGCTGTTGAATTAGAACGCAAGAAACAATCACGTACCTATTTCGTTTCATCTTCACTTACCAGTGTTGACACTTGTCGTTTTCAGCACTCTATCAGTCGCTCCTTGATCACCATGCGGCACTACAGTCTCTGCGAAAAGACCACAAGAAACACCTAGAAAAGGAGAAGGCACTCGGTGATATTCTCGATTCCTTACGTACTGGGTACAATCCAAATTACCAGGATATGGCAGTTTTGGAGGCCGTTCGAGGTTGGGAATCGCTTGCGGGGCTTCCGCACATAAATGATGTCCGCAAGAATGAGGGTAGTAGCGATGAAACTGAAGCTCAAATCTCTGAAGTCAAGGAAGAAGAAGAAGAAATCTGGAGTGCAGAAGAAATTGAAAGAGAACTTGATCGCTTATTACGGGCTGATCATGTTTCTCTGCTATTGGAACATGACAAAGTCGTTGGTGAACCCACATCGTCGTCAATTCGTAAGCATCCCTACCGGATCTCTGGCTGGTCGATGTGTTAACTTGTCCCAGTTTTTGACGCAACCGCATATCTCCCTGATTCGTTGGTGCCCCATTACATCTCCATTCGCGACACAGTTGTTTCTTGGCTAAAGATTTTTGGTATTGGGAGTGGTACGGCTGATGCATCTGAAGGTAATCATTGTATCACGCGCATCTCCACACACCAATCGTTTTTCAGAGTCCAACCGGGCGCGGAAAGCTCTATCTGATGCAGAACACAGCCTCAAGCTCGCGCGCGAGGAAGAGCAGACTGCCCGAGATGACCTCTCCGATCTTTTTGACCCGAATGGGTTTGGTTCAGAGGGCGAGTGGAAGAAGCTCGATGGCTTGTGTCTTGAAAAGGATACCGGAGAGTTCGTGAACTTCTACTTTCGATTACCCGATTCTGATCCATTGATCTGTAGTTATACGTACGAAGTCTGCCTCTTCGACGAGGCACGCCAAAAGCCAAACAAGGGTGGATCAACGTTCAGCCTTGGGTAAGCAGACGGTATCCTCGTAGAGCTGCGACTGACGCGGATCAGTAAATTCTCTTCATGGAATAAACTCGCAAATCTTGAGGAGCTTGAATATTATACCAAACAACACTATACGCAAGGCACCAAGTGCTGGAATGGGCCACAACGCAGTGTCGAGGTAGTTGTTCTGATTGTGCTGTTTGCTTGTTCACTAACTGTCATCCACTTGTTTCAGCTTATTCTTTCGTGTGGTACAGAGAACGCTCTATTATCAGTGGCGGAGCTGGAGAAGTGCGAGTACCAGGTCGTAGGCACAACACCTGCCTTGTGTCGCCCGTTGGAGAACGAGGATAGGAAAGATGAACTGTAGAACAGTCTGACCTGATATTCTAATCGGACAAGCCAAGATACGTCTTGAGTAACGTAAAATCCCATGTCAGGGGCTAATTGTATGAATGCGGTCAAGACGGCAGGGAACTTGAAATCACGTTTCACGCGATCCTCTACCTCGCAACGCTGATAACTTGAATACCCATGCTCATATCCTCCCAGTCATGCGTAGGCGTAAACCACACCCGGCGCTTCTCATACCCGAAGTCCTTTTGATCATCTTCAAACATATTACGAACGATGTAGGGGAGCCGCTCCTCCCAACGCTTGCAGCCATCGCGAGGACATGCCGATTGTTTCAGCGCCAGGCTGAGGTGATTCTCTGGGACAAACTGGCTAGCATCTCGACGCTATTCAATATCCTTCCGCCTCGGGTGCGAAACAAGGAATCCCGGAGCTGGTCTCTCGTGAGTATGCGCATCTTATCTTGTGTTCAAGGTGATTTATGTGTGTATAGAACCGTCGTATGTTTTCTGGTCCTGATTGGACGCGATTTCTTGACCGTGGCAGTAGAGTTCACGTTCTTATCGAGAGAACTAGCAACAGTACAGACGAACGACGGTCATCCCTTTTTCCTGCCATAGCTGCACTGCGCGATCCTATCCTCCTCACGCCTAACCTTCGCAAGCTTGAATGGTACACTAACCACACGTCGCTTCATCCAGCGATCAACCTCTTTATCAGTCATTCATTGGAATCTCTGGAAATTGATGCCAAGCTTATCGTCAACCGTGTCATCCGGGTTCCTCTTGCAGATACCTGCCCCAAACTCAAGCATCTAAAAATAAATGGTAATGCTAGGTCCTCGGCGAGTGTTATATCAAGCATCTTGCGTGGCCTTCACTACTTGGAGACGGTGGCCTGTTCCACGCTAGACAACGATGCATTTGTGCACCTCGCGCAGTCAACGCGCCTCTCTTATCTAGCGGTCGACATGCGCTGGTCCATCCTCAATCTAGACGCGCTCAGTGATCGCCTTCTTTCAGACAGCTTCCCCGTCCTGCACACTCTCTGCTGGAAGGACTATGACCTCGACGCACTCACAGACATGTTCCTGCTTGACATCTCCCCATCGACGATCCACCTCGAGATCGAGTCCTTTTGCACCCCCTCCTCAACACGCGCCTTTTCTGACGCCTTCGCGGCCAAGTTCCCGCACACGCGCGCGCTATCGCTCGTGCACGATGTTGGCGCAGGACGGCGCTATGGCCTGCAAGCCCGTGCGCCACGCCGCGAGCACCACCTCTCTGTATGCGACCTACACGCGCTCCTGACCCTCCCCCTCTGCACGCTCACGCTCGTCGATCTCGGTATGTTGTGTGTGGACGCGCTCGTGTGGGCAGTCGCGGGTGCGCTCCCTGGGCTCGAGCATCTCCAGCTTGGCGCGTGCCCGGTATCGTGCGTGACGGTGGGTGGCCTCGTTGCGCTTCTGGAGGGTTGTCCGGCGCTGCGTACGCTGGGTGTGTGTGTGGACGTGGGGGACGTGCGGGCATTGCGGGATGCACGTGTGAGGAACGATCACGTGACGCATTTGAGGGTGGAGGGGCGGGGAGAGGTGGACGCGCTGTTGAGACGGGTGATGCCTGGGCTGAGGACCGTCGAGGAGAGTGTGGACGGGGTGACGTGGCATGTACGTGAGGTGGGTTGTACGAAGGAATGGGTGAGCGGTGGAGGGAGACGGACACGTCGTCTGTAAGATCTCAGTGACTTGTATCGGTGGGGAATCGAGAAATTGTAATCCGGCGGCGATATCGGAGATCTCCTATTTTGTCATTGACAAGGTATCTATAATCTCTATTTTTTTTTTTTTTTTTTTTTTCCTTGCAATGCTCCCTCCTCCGTTGAAAACGGAAAAAAAAAAAAAAGGTAAAAAAGCGATGGGAACGG